>PNEQ01053063.1:0-49935 GCA_003012365.1 Medauroidea extradentata
AACAAATACCTACTCACTTCACAAGGTGACGTACATCGCCGCAAGCCTGCTTCACACGACTCACCACACATGTTTCTACTCATAAAATTCACATTTTTTTATGAAATATTTTTGCAATTATTTGACGGTTCCTCAAAAAGACTTCGCTATAACCGTGTTTTCGCTGTTTCCGTGTTCGCTATGACGGGATTCTACTGTATCAACTTGATGTTAACCTAGCTAAAGATACACACATCTAAGATTTATTCAAATAAAACCAACTTGCCCCAACAGATGACTGCTGTACAAGAAGTGGACAACTTAAATATTACCATACTTTCATTCCAATAATATAAACAAAAGCACCTAATTACAAGTGTATGCATTTAAACGTTATCTCACTACATCATATAAACTTTAAAAAATCAAGATTAAACTTGCAGATTGGAATTATTTAGTTACGTGTAAAGAAAGGTATTCTGCCTTAGGCAACCAAATGACACAGTCCTGTACTCTTGTACATGTGGTTCAGGATAAAGCAACCACTTTTGAAATACTGGTTACTTTTTTCTTTCACAATAAAAGTACTGTACAGGTCACTCCAGATAACGTGAGCACTAAAAATTTAACCTTTGAGAACTATCACTAGCCGTTACTGTACATAGGTAACTCAAAATTAACTATACATAGTTGCCTTACTGCTTGTACTGTTGTCAGCGAAATCACGCAATACACTATTCTATTTTCCAATTTAAATGCAACAATACTGAAACAAAATAGACATATTTTTATATGTTATTAATAAACTTTTTTTTTTATCAAACTACCAGGTTTATACCACCTGCACAATATACCTTGCACACACTAATATAAAGCACAGTGTCCAGAGAGTTGAGACATTTCTCATCGTTTGCCGTTGTGCGCGGAAAAATACAAATCGGTTGAAAATATAACTTGAGCAGGGCTATTTTGAGTGCTCATTATCCTGATCCGTCTATAATCACATTCCTTGTCCATATAGAAGCTTATGTGATTATTCTTACTAAATGTTACAATTTCACCATCCCTGGTCAATGTAGACTTTAGAATTTATAATACTGTAAAATAACACTCTAGTACATTCACAGTAAGTGCAAACTTTCACAATAGCATTAGCATTCCATACATGCTAACACTAGTAATTACCAGTACATTCTTGTAAGAAATTGCACCAAATTAGTAGACCCCTGATCTAAAGACCTCGACGATCTAACGACATAATTTCCAGGAACCACGGAAAAATTAATATTTTTAAATTGATCAAAGCTAAGCAAAGTGCAATTAATCACAGTAAAACGTTATTTTAAAATATATTTGCGTACATCAAACAATAACATACTGCAGTTATAATAAACGAGTGATATGCAGTTGTGAAACAAAAAAGAACTGTAAAAAAAATGTTATGAACTTTGGCTGGAATGCAGTTAAAGCGCGTGCGCCGGTGAGTTAGGCTGCCCGCGCAACACCGACATATGTAAGACGTGATGACAAACGCTGCCATATCTCCTCCTCATTTCTCCACGCTCCCTCCACCCTTTATGCCTAACACACATTTTTCCACGTGCCCCCTCTGCACTTTTTTCTCCTTGCTCCTACACGTTTCATCAGTGCCACGCAGTCAGCCACCGGACATGCTCAGCGCAACAGTATTTTATTGTTCGACTTGTGCCTGTCCCGTGTTGTATTTTGCTTGGTGAGTGCTGTACTGTAAGAAACGCACTGCTAAAAATAGATAACTCCCCTCCTGACTGTCCACGCCAGCCAAATAACCATTCACTCCCCCCACCCCTTGCCACAAACCAGATTGTGCTTGTGTGCGCGCGGCCGCTTGCATCAATCTCTTATCAACTGCCGGCGCCGGCTATGATAAGTGACGTGACAACTAGCAGCCTGTCTGGCTGCATAGCAGTGCCACACGTTTGCCTTTGTTTCCCAGCCATCGTCTTTGTTTCCGCATCTGGCGAGAGCCCAGGGGGTTGGGGAAAAAGAGACGACACTGTTCTTTTTCTTTATTACAGCACGGCCAAAAAAAACGACCAACTTAGCACTCAGTCCGTAAATGAAACAAAAAAAGAAAGAAAACAATCCTGCGTTACCTCATCTTTTTTCTCTTACTTCACAACAGGCTGCGAGCTTCAGCTCGCCTTGACCTATACAACTTCTGTTATTGATCACTCGGCACGTGAGGCAAATGGCTGCAGTGTAATAACAGCCTACAATAGTCACGTATGCTACATGTGGACTGATTAGATTTTTAATTATGCTCGTTCAACAGGGCAGCGATGAGAGTGACTGCGATCCGTGTGTCGAGAGCCACTCTGCCTCTATTCACAGTGCAGAGCATTAAACTAGTGCGTTGTGCATAGTTTCACGATTTTTCCTATAGGCCTAAGACTTAAAACGAGTGATTCAGTCATTTTTGTGACAGCACCTTGAAAAGTCCGTTTTTAGCCCTTCTGAGTGGCTCCAAATTCACATTTCTAATAGGCGTACTGGTTTTTAAAGAATAAGGACATTTTTATTTTATGAACATTTTTATTTGTATCGCTTAAAATCGTATAATGGCGGCAAGCTGTAACAGTTCATGCGTAATTACAAAAAAAAAAAAATACTCAATGGATTTTACTGAAATGTTTTAAATTGTTGCAGTACGAATCGTTCTGTTGTCGGTGAGCTTTGCACCAGGCAAGCAAGATGAATCACACGCGCTCCACGAGTTGAGGGAGACAAGTCGTGAATCAGCTGGCCGCTCTCCACTGCCCACACCTCACCCATCGTACACAACCAGACCTACCGCGTCTCGCGGCCGCAGGCTTCACGGCACACGGGGGAATTGTGGAGCACCATTTTATTTGGAAGACACCTTTTCGTTATACTAAAATATAATTTCAAGAAAATGTGGTTATTTTAAGTCTGTAATTGCTCTATATTAACTTTAAGGAAAAAATCATTTCCACACCCTAGTTCTCCTCTTCACCACTATTGTACTAGTTCCAAACTCACTGCTGTCTACCAACTGCAGCACACCACCTTTCGCCGCCCTGGAGGAAGCTGGCATGTATATGGTATAGCGTGTCTTAAGGTGCAAGAGTTGCTTACATGTCAGTACAGTATGCAGTACTCTGCTCTATTTTGTGTGCCATTTCTTACTTACACCAATGTCTGCCTTTACTTGTTGCAATTCCATTTCATAATTATTAATTCATCCCTTAAAAAAATGACTTTTAACAAAGCACATTAAATTTTTTCGCAGGTCTATTTATTTTAGAGAAACCTGAAAAGTTGCTCCTTACTGTAAATGCACAGTACATTAAATATGTTGTAAAAATTTATCTGAATGCCTAAGTAACATCATTATTTATACACATTTTAGTTAGACGGTCAACATTAGTTTTTACATCATGTACAATACACTAGGGCTACACTAACACAGAAAATATACCTAACTCTATAAACATCATTGAAAACATTATTTACAGGTATAAATTTACAAACAGTCACAGAAAATTATATTTTACATAATGAACATGGTTAAAGATAAGAAATAATCCTGGTATTGCGAGTATTACATACAGTAAACCTTTGATTTTATGAAACTGGATTCAGGAAGGGCTAGAGTTGTAATTATATTTTAATTAATTCTCAGAAACCATTTAAAAAATTCTAGTAAAAGCAAAAGAAATATGCAAAAAGTTGTAATAAAAACAAAATCTATATAAATTATGTATGCTTGCCTGCAGTGATAACACGTTAAAGGGTTGATTAAGTTCCTGAAAACTGGAATGTTGTAAAAAAAATTCATGAATATTGTTAGCTGCTTTCCTTCTTCACTAAGTTTCTAAAGGGCAGCTACAAACAAGTCCAACTGACGTGCATGTTTGTGGTTATACTGTACTTTCTTGCTAGGATTGGGAAACTAAAATGCATGTTGTAGCGTGGCCCAGGCTCAGACCCCAGATAAATATTTATATATTTTTAATCTCCAGTATGTTTGTTTCATATATAGTCGTCACTTATAACGTAATGTAGGCTTCATGTGGTATCTGAGAGTTTTGTTAAGAACTATTTGTATTTAATTTGTTGAAATCCAGCTTGTCTTCGGATTGCTCGAAGGGTGCCCCCTGGCAGCCGAAATTTGAAGTGCTGTATAAGTTTGGAACGTTGTAAGTTCATTTAATAAACCCCAAAATTTGCGAGAGTCGTTCAGTTTTCATTGCTTGTGCTACGTTGCAAGAACCCACGCCTTTGATTTGTTAATGTAACACTGACCTAGTCTTAGACGTGTGGTATTGGGGCTTTGCCGCGCCACATCTTCTAGTCTCACATCTTGGGGCAACTGCAACGCGCCACAATGTTAATAATTTCTTAAACTGACCATGTGCACTTGTAGATGGGTGCGCTTCCAGCGATTGATAATAGCTTAATATTTTCTAAATGAGTCATATACCTTGTGGCAGGACGCACATAGCAGAGAGATGCTAAGTATAACAAGTGTTACTCAAAATTGCTTGCTGTTGTAAATTTGTCCTTGTATTTTGCAAGTAGTGCCTTTAGATCTCTAGGTTTTTACACTGACACATCAGTAATACTGTTATACATAATCTGATTTCCTCACAAAAATTCATTTTGGCGAAAGTTGTTTTGGACTCTGCTCATTATGTTAGAAACGTTAAAGAGAAAGTTGTGCTTAATCATTATATGCAGAATATATTGGCCTGTTACAATAAATCAACATTTCAGTACGCCAGAGTTTCATCATCTGACTAAGAATAGCTAAAATTGACACCAAAGTCATTAAAAACAAAAATTTGATGGTATTCACTACTATACGGTACACAATGTTTACGTCAATAAGTAACAGGTTGTCATGTGTTCACTTACCATATTTTGACGTGTATATCAGTAGTAAAAAAAAAAAAAAAAGTTACAAGTCGTGTGCGGCATATATAAAATTGAAAATTGCTATAAAAATCTTTCCTTCCTAGGCATCAATCACACTGCTAGCCTCTTGCAACCCCCTCCGCTAGTTGCAAGAAGGGGATTGCCAGACACAAGATCTTATATTGTGATATGTCTGGTAACAAATATAGTTTGGATTACAACTAATTAACATCCTTTTTGCATCTCATGTCTGTTGTCCGTCACCACAATGAATCCCATCCTTGTCCGGTCTCCGTCACCTATCAATGTCACCCAAGCATCGTTTTACTCGTCTTTCTGCTCTTGTGTATACCTTCACACTTCCAACCAAATACCAGTATTATTATTGATGAGAAACTATAAGGGAAGGAATCAAGTGACGCCTGAGTGACAATGATAAGTGATAAAGAGTGGACAGGATGGGATGCATGTAGTGACAGAGAAAATAAGGTACGAGGGCTTTACGTTTCACCGACAGCAAGGTCACAGCCTTTGTTAAGGAGCTATCCCAGCATTTTCCTGGAGCGATTTTGGTAAACCATGAAAAACCGGAATCAAGGATGGTCGGAGCCAGGGATCAAACCAGATTCCTTTCAAACGCAAGCCCAACATGCTACTGTTGCACCACCTCACTCGGTATAGTGACAGAGGGAAGACACGAGATACAAGGTCCCACATAGTCTACCATGCTGCTTTGTTGACACGTATCAACAACCGATGACCACCAGAGACCATTTGCTAGAGTGCAGCAGACTCTAAATATTAAATTAATTAGGTAGTTCGAGATTGCAATAGTTTACTGTAACAATGGCTGGCCCTTGCACTTGTATGATACACTGTAATGTTTACGGGAATAAAAATATTTTGTGCGGTCTACACATACCATAATACGGTATGGGGTTTATAGTATTACTTTATTTGGAAGACATCACAGCTACATTCATTGAAACTCACTAAAAATTTTCCCACATAAAGCAATTAAATTGTTCAGTTTCACAGTTTTCCCTATGTCACATGCATTTTTAAATTACATACCTTATAAATTTTGCTTCAGTTTCTTATTTTTACATATTGTCATAATATTCATTCAGACAGCAGTATTTAAATATTCATACTGTCTGTTCCTTTTTTTCTTTATTAGCACTTGTAGAAAAACCCATTTGCGTGATTAATAGAAGACATTTTTTACACTTTTCTTACAGCAGTGGCATTTCACAGTACCATTCCTACACTACAAGAGTGGGAACACTGATGACGCACACATTCAATAGTAGCTGTCGTAGCATCTGGCAGTTCTGTTCACCCACTACAGTGTGCATATTCTGCCCCTTAGTATTGATAAGTGGCCAGCCGTACATGTGTCGAACTTTGCAACCACGTTACTTATTTACCATTTGTGCTTTTCATTAAAGACCTTAAAAAAAACTAAAAAGCCTTTATATTCCAAAGGAACATCGACGACGACACTGACACAAACGATTACGGACTAAGTTAACACAAATATACGAAAATACACATTAACTCCCGTCTACTCAGTCCCCAATACATGTGAAAACAAATTTTAGCTTCTTGTATTTCAGACTCTATGGACACCTATAAGGTCCCTGACTCCATGATAAAAAAATGAAATTATGTGCATTTTGGTAATACATAATTACGATACGTGAAAATTATGCTGTAACAATATATAACATAGCTAGCTGCCCCGACAAACGTGGTTTTGTCACATAAATAACTTAAAGTGTGTAAGGATGTGGTATATAAGTGGAAGAGGTCTAATAATAAAGAAATTAATAAATAATAATAATAATAATAGAGCAGCGACACCTGGTGGGGATAGACTGGTATCAGCTCGTGGGGATAACTGATCAATTATCACTTACACAGTTATCGACCGGGTTCTAAAATTATTAAATTAAACAATAGTATTTAAGAGTACAAAAAATAGATTAAAACCTATTCGCAGACCTACTGAATGTATATACAAAATTTCATTGAAATTGGTTAAGCCTTTTCGGAGGAGTATGGAAACAAACACTGTGACACGAGAAGTTTATATATTAGATAAATGTTCAAAATGACAGTAAACATTATTATTAACCTTAATACATCCATTTTGCGGCAACTTTAAACATGTACCAGAAAACTAAAGCTTAAAGTAATAGATATTTAGTTACTATCACTCAAAGAAGAATTGGAGCTATGTATCATACTGCTTGGAATGCTTGAAGGGTTTGACTAAGTACAGTAGCTCTATCATGTTGTTATAGTTTGCTGGTGACTTTTTTTTTCATGTGTACTTTACAAGATGGTTTTCTGTAATAAGTTTCTAATAAAAACCGTAAAATTTTTTTTACAACAGTGTTTGTGGTTTCATCATAAAGTTGTGTTGTTTAGCAACTTAATGATTTTATTAAAACACCACTATGAGCAAATGGCTATTTCTCCTGTTATCTGGAAAGAAATATTACTGTACATTAAAATAAACAATACACTGATGAAGCCTATTATTTTTCTGCAAAAATCTACTGACAATAGACTTTGCCCCACCTGAGTGTTTCATGCAAAACGTGTAAATATTTTCTGCTACAACTGAAGACCAAGCATACAAGTAAATACTTCTCCGGTCTCTTTTTGTATTCAAAAAGGTTTATCTCTTTAATAAATAGGTATTTAAATTTAATTCCTGTTGGTTTCAGCTGGAAGTAATTACTGTAACATTAAAGTCGTACAACAATTTCAACTTTAAATGCAATTTTTGTAGAGTTAAAATTTAGAAAGAATTGAATTTACAAGGTTGGTAATGTCACGCCATTCTCATCTACCATAGCATTTCATAAAATCAGGGTTTTACTGTGTCACTACTAAGCTGTAACTATACGACAAAATTCTTAGATAAAAACTGCAATATAACTGACGAGTATTTCAAACCTGCAACATTACAGCTGTTAAGTGTAATATACAGGTGACTAAATTGATACCACAGCAATATCTGCCACATAAACCTTACACACAAAGACTGTTAAGAACATGTTATGAAAAAGATACAGTTTGTAATAAGACACAAATAGTAGTCAGAAAACTATGAAAGGAACCCAAATACCCAAAAAGTTGTGTCAATGTACAAGCAGACGTACACAAATTGTGTTTATCTTCACAGCTGGTACAGCTGAGTCATGTTGTGACCTATACAGGCACAAAAATGACAAAAATTCTTTGTAAAGTACATATCTGAAACAAAAATAGCAACGAATCCTTGTCCCTATACCATAACTCTCAAGAACTTGCAACAAAAAGTAACATTCAAAATCAGGTCCATAGCATTCCTTTCTTCAAACAGCAGTCGTTGTGTTTCTAATTAGTCGTATGCAGTGAGGCTAATGGCAACGGGATCTCATGAATATCATGAGCTCCAAATAAACTCAAGACCAAGTTTAACAATGCCTAATTTGGGCTCCAATCTTCACACCCTCTCCATAAACACTTAGGAAATGCAGTGTTTGACAAGCCCTTAGTAAGACCTCGTGTGATGCTTGCGTACAATGGACACAATGGCTTATTAAATGACTGACTGGGATCAGAACTACTGTGCATGCTAGCTCTTCATCTCATCCAGGATGGCAGATGCTGCTGCTTGCACGTCCCACTCGCACTGCTGCAGGGCCATCTCACACTGGTGTCTCGAGGCCAGCCCAAGTCTGAAACAAATCACTAGTTTTCACTTCACCAGAAGTGCCCACGTATAAACTTGCTTGGAAGTCATAAGTTCCGGCCCCTTCAATTGCATTAGTAGCTGCAAATATAGCCCCATTCGAGTACAGCAAGCAGCTACTGATTGATGACCAGTCAATATGAGAATAGTTTTGGGGTAAAGGGATGATGACAAATTACACATGTACCATAATTTAACCCTACATAATGCCCCAAAATCACTATGCTTAAGTTAACATCATATTAAAATTCTAACAACAGATTTTAACTACATAATTTCACATAATAATGAAACCTGTTTATAATGTAACAGTGTGTTACATTTAATACAAGGAAATACATATGTTTTTACTTCAGGTTTTAGATTTGCCATACAGAAAATTTTAAAACTGCTAAAAAGCCAGAGTATATGTAAATGTATTACTCAAATGTTACATGTTATCATTAAATGATGGATTCACAGAAAAGTTTATTTAACAGGTAATACTAGTTCTCAACATATTCTAAACTACCTGAAAGCAATGCAGTACTTGCCGGAGTACTTATCACTTCAGGCAGAGTACATGTTGAAGACAGTTCTGTATGATAGTAGTCATGTCCTTTATATAAGCACAGCATATCAGCACCCCAAGTTGACTGCTAATAGCCTCAATAGCTGACCTGAGGAGCCTGTCCAGCTTGACGCGCTGTGAGGCAGCCGCCACATCCCAGCCTGTCGCCTGCAGGGCGGAGAGGCAGTCCTCCTCTGGGGTGTCCCCCACCTCCCTCATCAGCTGACTGACGCGCTCACACTGGTACTGCCTGCTCTCCGACACCTGCTGATCATACAACTGGCACTACTCAACCCTCTCTCCTAACATCAGCTATATGTATCAGCTTGTGAGTACTTTACTTTATGCTTATTTAACTCTTAAACTGTACAAAATAAAGTCCTACTGCTAAATAACACAATGTAGATGTCTACATATGAATTTTACCAACAAAATAAAACTGGTATTGCAAAATGAGAAATGAAAAAAAATTACTGTGGTAGAAACACTTACCAGCCTATCATTTATGCTACTCGCATATGATGGGGATGTCCGACGACTATTGTTGGAGAAAGAAAGGGGTTGTGTTCCCACAGCGGCGTCTAACATATCTGAGCCAAGTCCAGGGAACCATGGAGGAACCAGTGGAGGTAGAGGGCTACACGAGGATGGGGGAGCCAACGACGCACTCCCGACACTTCTAGAGTCACCAGATAAGCGCCGTATTCCACTCTCTCCTGCTGCTGGCTGGTTCAAGTTAACCATGGACAAGCCGCGCACGAGATCTTGTTCCTGTCCTGGAACACCGTATCTGCCCGGAACAGAAGCAGAGGAAGGCGAAGTGTACTGCACTGGTGAGGAAGATGGAAGGCACACGCTCTGAGACCTGCTCGGCCTCCCGTCCATTGATTCGTACGGCCTCAGGTTCACAGATTTGGAATACCATGAGTTCTGTACTTTAGAGCTCCACGTGGCTGGCAAAGGCACCGAGGAGTTGACCGGCTTCACGCTGGCTGAGAGTGTAAGGTTCTTCTGGCTCAACTTGGAGGACTGTGGCGGTGGCAGCAATGTGGGGATGACCACGGAGTTCCCTTTGCCAGACATGGTGTTCGCACTGGCCTCCTTCTGTCCCAGGTGTTTCTCAAGTTCTGCAAGGAACCTGGGGTCGAGCATCTTTGCAGGTGACTGAGATGCTGCATCCGAGGGCCCCACACACTCTGTCGATGGCTCGGCAGGAGGAGAAAATTCCATCAACTCCACTTGTTTCGTGTTCACATCCTGCGGCCAATCTTGTGACTCAACAGGGTGTTCCGGAATCTCGCTGTACTGGTCAACGTTTAGATAGGTGTTGACCCTGCCGTCTGTGTTTTTCAACAGCAGGGATAACGGCTCTGGCGTGACATGGGAGTAGTAGCGACTAGGGCTGAACACTTTGGAAGTGTCGAATGGATCTGGGGAACAAGACTTGCCCCTCGAATCCTGCATCTCTCCACTACTGTTCTGACTTATACAGTTGACATAGATACGGCTGCTGCCATCTGCATCACCCCACACCTCTGCACAAGCAAAATACGAACTACACATAATAAATGGAACAAACAGCAGGAACACATGTGCCAAAATGTTATTTAAAATACACTTTCAACTTTACTGTTCTTAACACAGATTTTACCAAAGTCTTTGAATAACTTAATGCTCAACAACTACAAGCAGTACAGAACAGACAGACTTTACAGCTAAGCAGAGTGCCTTTACTAAGACAACCACACATTGAACATCTGATGTGTTCCTAAATACACACCTTCCTACAGGGGTGGAGGTGAATTGGTCAGGAAAGAGACACAAAAAGGTTTCCCCACTCACCTTCTTCCTCAACATCGATGGGCTCATCCAGGATAGACCTTGGCTGCCCGTGACTCTGCTGAGGGAAAGTCATTACTAAACTGCTAGCACTTGGCACATCTTGCGAGCCTGAGAAATCAATTAGGACACCCTCGTCACTCGACGTGCCATTAACTTCTAGCACTTCTAAAGTATCTCGAGAAGGGCTGGGCCTCTGGTCCCTCTTATCACCAATCTCATTGGTCAGTTTGGAATAGTTAAACTGCTTTGTGTTCCTCGCCTTGAGTCCCGGCTGCACCAGCTCTAAGGAAATAAAGAAACTTAAATTAACAGCTTCTAGCAACAAAACACGCAGAACCTATGTATACATTTGCATATTCACAACAGCTTTCAAAACACTTATCACCATATAACTAGGTAAATATAGCTACTGTATTTTGGAAATTATTATACTGAAAACACATTTTCCTACCAGCCCCACCACTGACACAAGATGAATTTATGTTACATAGATTATGTCCCCCTCATGTTACAAAAGTCATGGTAAGTGACAAACTGATGCTCAACTTAAAAACTGCATAAAAGACAACTATGCAGAACCAGTTGCCTTATTGCTTGTATAGGTGGCAGCAAAATTACACTATAGAGAGCAGTGTATTTTCCTATTTAAATACAATAATACTGAAACAAAATCAACAGAAATTTACATACGTACATGTATTTTATATAATTAATAAAATTTTTTTTATTGAACTATGTTAAGTTCCTACTGACTGCAGAATGGAGGTAGTACCTAGAAAAACTATTTAATATTTACAAGATTATTCCAAAATATTTTCGTACCAAATGCAGCCACATAAAGTAATAATCATGTGCATATTTTAATTTTCAAGTTACTGAGCTTTGAAAATACCATATTTTCAAACGCCACCCTAAACATTGAAAACACATTCTTATTGGTTAACACGCTTAATGATGAAATTGGACAGTTGTTTTCATTTGTCGCCCGCCCGCAACTCATCATAGTATGTTTAGTAATCTTGCACCGACTTAAAAAACTGAAAAATTTAATGGACCAGGTAACTTAAAAAGCTAACTCGTAAAATTTGCTCATTGTCCATGCATGCACCGTTACAGTTGAAGATTTTCTTGGTTAATAAAGAAGATTTTGCTGGTACGTATCGAGTTGAAAGAAGTGAAGATAGCAAGGTAACTCTCGCACATAGCAACATTTTAGTGGTAGGTTTGAGTTTTCGTCAATTTAATTCAGATTCCGGAGTGATGATAATTTACTACGAATCCATTTTATTGTGTCAAATCCGCTCAAGAATAATAAATCTTATTTTAAAGTGAACCGTATGAATGCCACACGCATCCAAAAAGTAACCTACCGAGCTAACAGTTTGAATGCATTTAAGCAAAACTGCTGGGTCTTACAGACTGGTGACCCAGTGTTTCCATTACGTGAGTTGGAAATAATATCACACATTAATTTATCTATTAAAAATAAATTTTTCTTCTCAATTATTATTACGTTACATGTAAGCGACTACGAAACCTACCGTAGCAGTGCCGTCATCTATTTCTCAAAACCTCGCCCACCTCTTGAATTATCAGCCAATAACAGGTGTCTTGAATTTGCCTATTGGCTAAGCCCGTTTTCTCGGGGGGTGGCCACGCAGTGGAACAGCACAAACACGATAAATTGAACAGTTGTCGAGATTTGGTCGCAACTTTTTAACTTAAAATAACTTATTAATTTCATGCTTACCATGTCGTATGGTACGCAATATGCAGAAATAACCATTGCATACGTAAACTATACTTTTGTCGCTACTAGAAGACTTTTTCAGGCTACAATTTTTTAGATACATACTAAGCAGTCAGTCTCGTATTGTCCATGACGCTGTAGTAAATGTTGTGTTTGGAGAAAATTTAATTGTATTGCTGCACAAAGGAGCTACTGTTGACACTTATAATTATTCGGAGTCCCATCCATACCGTTCTTACCACACACAACTGGATTTAACACAATTTCACCAACTAAACGTAAGTTGCTGTACAGTTAAGAATAGACAGACATGCAATAACAAGTCCAATGACGTCACAGAGTCATCAACATGGCGGCGCTTGTTTTTACCAAGCTAAAATAAACACTCTCTTTATATACGTTTCTCTCGGATTATACAGACGCAAATAAAGAAAGTGTGGTACTGTTATACATTAAATCAAACCAACTTTAAAATAAAATAAAATTTAAAAGATAGGTACTACCCCCATTTATCTTACACGTGCAAACATCAAGTGCCGTGTCGAGAGAGATTAGACATTCCCCATTGTTTGCCGTTACATGCAGAAGGATACGAATTGGCTAAAATAGAACTTTAGCATGGCTTATTTGAGTGCTCATTTTATCCCAGACCACCTATAACTAGAGCCACCTGTTTTAGGTGAAAATATTTTTATGATTCCGTCAATTTTGATGAGGCGATTTCCTTGACTTTTTTTGTTATTTTTCATGTCATTTCGTCATAAATTTCACAAATTTTGTAAAAGTCAAACAAATATTTTGGAGGTAACAAATGTGTACAAAGTATCGTACTTTGACGGTGACAGAGGCGCGATCGGCCGGCATGCCGCTCACTCACGAGTTAATACGGGTACAATAAATGGGACAGCTGTAAACACAATGGAACAACCTGCTTTCATGTGGCATGTGGTCCAGGTTTCACCAAATAGGCATGTACTGGTGCTGTGACCAGTATGTGTCTTTTCGACGAATGAACTGTCTGTGAGAAGTTTGCGGCGAGTACATTCGGTGCGAGGCGGACTTTTGAATCTCGCGCGCCTCGTGGCCGGAGACTGTCGTGCCTCCCTCCCACCCTTCTACCTTCACCTAACCTTCCTCTGCCTCCCTTTACCTTAGCCGTGTGGTCAGCTTTCCAACTGGCTTGTGTTACTCTTCGTCCAGCCTTCAGAGTGTCTACATCGCTAGCCTCCCGACAACTAGCCTTTGCTCCTGTGAGTTTAAAGTTTACGTTTTATTTTCTTTGCGTTCGCTCGTGCTGTGGATTTTCCCCAGTACGGTAAGTATCGTGTCGTCCGCGTTGATAGTTTGAAATGAAATGGCGTGGTTGTCGAGGGGCCGACGAGTGTATATATGGATTTTTTGAACATTTAAATTTTTATTGTGTTGAGTTGCTCCCCTGTATCTGTCACCTTGTATATTGAATTTATAATAATAATAATGTTGTTTTCAGACTTCAATTGTGTGCGCCTTCGCTTTGGCAGTTAGTTTGCGCTCCCTTGCTCACAAACCTATGTTCCCTTTGTACCTTGAAGCGGTACAATTTAACTGCGTGACTTTACTCGGGTTCGAGTCCCGAGATCGGGAGTGCATTCCCTACCAGTGGTTTCACTTAAGTTTGTTTGCTATGGCACACGATGAAGGTGTTGGCGACTTTATATTACGTTACACCGTGTTGCTTGTGGACCGTCTCTCCGGGCGCTCCGTCCGGAAGGCTCATGTGACTCATCTCAAACACGCCCCTGATGATTCTGATCAGTAATTTTGAGTGTTCGCAGGTGTCTACATCCCAGGGATGAGAGCTTCGGGCCTGAAGACGTCTTCCTTTAGCTGTTGGTGGATCTCAAGATTGTCCGAGGGATGGGACAAGTGTCATCGTGTAGTGTTATCTTTGTTGTGTGTTGGTGTAGATGTGTGTGTATGTATGTAGTTTTGTTGTATTTAGGTGGTGTGGGTTGTGATGTGTTTGCAGTGCTTTCTTGTTCGTGTATGTTTCCTGGCCAGGTTCTGCTTGTCCACCTATCCTGAATTGACGTGACTAATTACGAAGGCCTTACTTCTGACCTGGGTATTAGTGCACACACTTAAATTATATCATAAGGTTAAGCTGGCTTACATTTATTATTGCGTCCATTATTAATGTACCTGAGGGATTTGTAATAATCTATATCATGAATATTTATTGTTTTAAGTATGCATTTGTATTCAATTAGGTATTTTTAATTTGGTGTGTTTATCACGTTTACATTTCATTGTATTAGCCGTCTGTATGAGGCTTAATTTTCAAGGGTACTGAATGTTTTAATGTAATCAAGTTTGGATTTTTATATAATCGATTCAAAGTCTTGAGTGTCATCAGCTTAATTGACGCATCCCTTAAAGGTGCTAGCATATATTTTACGCTCGGCCCCGCATTTTGTAAATACTTAAAAGTTAGGACTACCTAATTTTTGCCCAAGGGGTCACCTAAATTCTTAATGTGAGCCATGTTGCCGTAAAAACTAAATAATTAAAGGTTAAAAGTGTTTATATTTACCGTTTTATATGTATATATTCACGCCCGCCATAACAAATGTATACAAACTATGGACGCTATGCAAACTACGCCAGGCGGCGATTTATAGACTTTGAAAAGAGTAAATATGTTATTATAATTATTTGTAAACGTAATATTATTAATTTTGTGTGTTTATTTTATGCTTTATTAATGTTCTCTTGGCAACACGGACATTTTTACGGCCCCGCGCAAAAGTTTCAATGCATAAATGTAATTTTTGGCAGAGTAGTGGGAAAATTGTGGGTGTTGGGGTGGCGCACCTGCTGGCCAGCAGGCGGCCTACTCTCCAGCGGCGGCCATCTTCACCACCCACTAACGGTAATTTCAGCCACCCTCCAGGGTATATAAGACGGCCATTGTAACTTAGAGACCGCCTCCCTCATGGAATAAACTGGTTGCTGCTCGCTAAAATTACTTTGCACTCAAGTTATTATTAGCATCGGCGAAACACATTATTTACGTAAATAAATTCTTTGTAAAAAGTTTGTATAGAAAATAAAATAACGTATTTCTATTTATAGATACGCCAATTTTATAATGGGACATGACACAAAATAATTACGCTGGATACCACTGCATTCTATCAGTAAAAGAATTAATCGGTAAAGCACGTTGCACAGTAGCGAATTCTGACGGAGATGTGAAGCACTATCTGTGAATTAGTACCCTTGCTGTCCACTGCCGTGCAGTGGACTGGGTATCTAGATGCTCGGTCACTCACCAGCCACCAGGATGACAATCTAGGCGTGTGTTTGATACGCAATACAGTGTTGCTCGCTGAGCCATCTTTGCTCGGTCGCGCGCGCTCAGCTCAAAATCACAACCGCGGCCAAAGTTTTCCATGAATTTTAACGATTTTTTTTGTTTCTCGACGGATGGTTTAACACTAGATACGGAGAAAAGTGAATATACAGTACTGCGGCCAGTAAACGTATTTTTAATAGACTTACACTACACTTTATATTTTATTTTATCAAAGTTACTTAGTTATTTCATACATTTTGATAGTTCCTAAAAATCATTTCGTTAAATCACTGTTTTCGTTATTCCCGAGTTCATTAAATCGGGGCTCTATTATATTTTGACATGCCGCAGAACACCACGGTCAACAAGAATGGGCAGACAAGCGTAATTATACACACTACTGGGAATAAGCAGATGTGTTGCACAGTAATGCTGGGGCAGTGACGGCCGACGGGTGGAAGTTGCGGTCTTACGTACCAATTTTCAAGTGCCACGTTGCCTAAGGGAATGAAGTTTCCTCCAGGCATGCATGCCCGTGCTCAAGAAAAGGGTTGGATGGATGCTGAGCTCATCAAGGAATGGGTAAAGACTATGTGGGAAAAGGCCTTGTTGGTGTGGGACTGCTTCCACGCACATTTGATTCAGGAGGTGAAACTAAATTTACAAGAGTCGAGGACTGATGTTGCTATCGTCCCATGTGGCCTGACATAGATGCTGCAACCCTTAGATGTTTCCGCGAACAAGTCGTTCAAGGGACATCTCTATCGCCTGTATAGGGAGTGGATGGCCAGCGGGACGCAAGAATTGACGAAAGGGGGTTAGCTGAAGCAACCATCATTGCTCTTGGTTTGCGAGTGGATAACACGAAGTTGGGGTCTCATCACTGATGAGATAATCGTGAAAAGTTTGTAACGGGGTTTTCCCCGAGTGTGTGTCCCGTCGGACTCAGGGCGAGCCATCAGTTGAATGGGGTGGCCCGCGTATGAATGGGCGTGATGCAATGCCTAGAGACCTTACTTGGACTCGGGAACGGGAATCACTTCGTGCTTCTTCTGAAGTGTTTCGGAGCAGTTCGGGTGGCCCTCCCCTCACGTTGCCTGCCTTCTCCTTATGCCTCTTTCTCCCCTTCCTTGGTCGTGTGTGAGCCTGGTCTAGCTTTCCTCCGCCGGCACTTCGTTTTCGCCCGTCCTTCCTGACAGTTGTCTTCTGACTCTTCACTCTCTCGGTACGTCGTTGAACGTGCGAAATGGTAAGTGTCATAGGTTACGTTTTTGAAGGATTGTGTGAGCTTTCCCTTGTTGGGGCACTTAGAGGTGCGGGAATTTGCTTTGATGAGTATAGGTTGATGCTTTTATTGGTTTCGTGCGGACGATGTGCCAAGGGAGCGTAGTGTTCTCAGTTGCTCGTTATGAGCTGGTAAATACAAGGGGCCATGTTCTGCTTAACCAATCAAATAAATGTTTGAATGTAATTGTAGAATCATTTGATTTTTGCAAAGTATCAGACTATTTGTAATTGTATCTCTTTGTACATAAAGGAAGTTTGGAATAATAATTTGCCTCTGGGTTAATATTATTATGTTGTATCTTTATCTTGTTGGTCGTTACCTGTTTGAGGTATAACCTACATGTTGTCAGTGCCCTAAGTGTGGCATAACAAGTTTTAAGAAGATTGTCATCTCGTGCGTGGTAGACGGTATAGTGGACTATGCGATCTGGCGCCAGAACAGTGAAGACAGTGGCGACGAAGATGACGTTGACGACCTGGCAAATGAAGCTGATGAATCAGAATCTACGTAGTTCAGACAGTAAATTTCTAAAATACATGCAGTCCGAACTGCATTGTAAATAAATATATGTATACCATGTACCTAGGTATTAACTTCTTTAATTTAGCGTTTTCAAGCCATTTGTAAAAAATTTCACTCAAAAAAAAAATTTTTTTAATTTTTTTAATTACATAATGGCCGCACCTCACTTTTTTTTTCATAACATTTGGTAAAATTGCTGCGACGATTATGTGAGTAAATACGGTAAGCACTTTTTAAGGCTCTGCTCAATTTTTCTTTTCAGTAAACTTACATATTCCCTCAGAAATGTATACAGAATAAATCAATACGTGACTACATATTAAATATTGTGTGCACACTTCAACACCACAGTAAAATATTTCTTAGCAGTTAATAAATACCTGTTGGAAGGACTAAAAAAATATGCTCATGCTGTTTCACCACAAATGCCATAATTGTCATTATATGGTTCAACTATAATCAGTGAAAACCTACTAAAAGATGGATTTAATGTCATAAGAGTTGAAATGACTAACAAAAATGTTTCAGTAAAACTTGCTCAAGATGTTCCTGCATACTGTAATAAGCTTACTTGCATGATGTGTTTAAATTGTTCAGTCCTGCCATTTTTAACTGTTTTCGAATATTGATTCAAATGTTGCTTGAATTTGTTACAGTAAAACACAATAAAGAATTTTCTGAAAGGACTCAACATTTTAAACTTCTTAGTCACAAAAACTTATTATCTTCTTACAATACCTGAATAAAATAACTTTTTGTAAATTAAAAGCTAAAAATTGCACTGAAATTTTTGTAATTCCACAAAACAGTGAATGTCAGTTACGAAGAAGATAAATTACTGACACGGCCATGGCACTCAACCTGCATTATACCTACAATAACGGATGTTATTATGACTAGAACAAAATTCATGCAGTGGTCAATGCATTGATGTGCGAGAATACAAAGTTTCGATAATAATTAAAGTTTATAATAATAAATTCACAACTGTATCACAGAAATAAGAATGGGCACAAAATATTATGCTGTTTTGAATGTATAATAGACTTGTGTGAGTACAGTATCTCAACATCGTGATTTGTATTTTTGCAACGACTTTTCTTTTACTTCATGCAACCACACGGACTAGCTATTGGATACAGATTTCCAGCCGCATGGCAGTAACAACACCACCAGTGCTCACTTCCAGTTTGCAATGTTTCATCAAATGTGGGTGGCCCAGTTCCTACTGCAGCAACAGGACGGCAATACTCAATATCAAAGGAAGATACTGATAGAATTGAACCACTTTTTAGTTCATTAAACACTGTAGCTGATTTCATCTCTATGTAAAGTGCACAGAAGTGACATACTGTGGAACCTTTAATATGTGTAAAAGGCTATGATTATTACTTATCTTTATTAAGAAAAAAAAAATGTCCCAGACCAATACACGAGTATATATTTTGTAACAGAAATTTTTTTTATGTAAGCCTAAATATTCAATTGGATATAAAACGTGTTAAAAGTACAAGATTTACAGTTCAGGGAATGTATTATAATTTTCTATGGTATTGACATACTGTGGAGGGTTAGGGAATTATACCTACACGGTTTAAAAAGAAAGAAAGAATAGGTACAGACAAGAAACTTGGACACACATTTCTAAATGGAGGGCATAACTTTGGTTAGAAAATTATTACAGTAAACCCTCGTTTTATCGGACCTCCATTCAGCGGACTTCGGATTTAACGGACAAAATCTGGCGATACAAAATTATTCCACCGTCGGGTCTACTTGTCACATGCAGCACAAGACCTACCTGGTTATTGTGCTTTGGTAAGTGACATCAGGTGCGCGCACAGATAGCCGCGTAAGACGGTAGACAGAGCTATTTTTAATCGCGCATCGGGGTACGTGCTGTGTCCGGTCAAGAATGATTGTCTAACTGAATTTTTTTTACTGAACTGTAAGATCAACAGCGCAAGACCTACCTGGTTATTGTGCTTTGGTGAGCGACATCGGGCGCGCGCACAGATAGCCGCGTAAGACGGTAAGCAGAGCTAATCAATCTCTCATCAGTGTTTTGATATGTCCGGACAAGAACGACTGTCGTATCTACGTTGAGTTTTTAATGCAGTTGATGTACGCGATAAAGATTATGCGTTTTTTAAAATGAAAAAGTGTCTGCAACAAGACAGAAAAGAAATACACCCTAGAGTAACTTTGAAGTAAAGCAATAAATTTGAACTAATAGAAAAGATAGAAGGCCGGTGTTTCGGTAGCAAAGTTGTGTGATGATTACGGTGTCAAGAAACAAACCGAGTCGGACATTGGTAAAGCAAAAAACTAGTTAAATAGTTATGTGCTGAAATATGATGAACAAAAAAATGCACTGTTGGACCCAGGAAACACGTGAAACTTGCTAACGCATCTTTACATGACGAGGCAATGTATGTTCAACAACGCTCGTGCAGTGTAAATGTGGGAAGTGTAGAGAGATAAAATCTGCTGCGGACAAACTAGCGCAACACATGCCTTTCTCACGCTCAGCATTTCCGTCCCTTGCCCTTCAGAAATTCTCAAGGACGGCGGCTAGATTATTATCTCACAGACACGGTATACGATACTGCGTCGCAATGCAAACAGCGGTAGTTTAGATGGACATGTTTCATTTGTTATATGTTTCGTAAATGAACACTTTACTGTGAAATACAAAGCTGCAGCTCAAGTTCACGTGTCACATGTTACCACGCAACGTAACATGAAACCAAGCTGATAGCAAGCCGCCTCCTGTCCTCTCCTTCTACTCTTCCCCCGCCCAACACCCTTAGTTATCGCAATGAGCGGACAAAGGCACGTGCTTATCTTTCTACTCCCGCCAGTCAGCACAAACCTTCCCCCTCACCCACTTCCAGCGATTTGACCACAACAAACACGTTGCGTTACTAACTACGCGTATCACATTGCTATATATCTATCTGCTTGTCTATTTTCGTGTGCCGATTTTGGTACTTCGCGATTTACCGGACATCTGATTTACCGGACCACACCTCCCCCCAAATAATCCGGTAAAACGAGGGTTTACTGTATATGAAAAACCTTCAACAGAATATCTAGACAGGTTCCAGACAAATACTGCAAGAGAGACATGGTGCCTGCGGTGCCATCTTTAGAATCGTGCATTTTAGACCACACATTTTTTTTTTAAACAAAAACACACTGTTTAGCATTTCCCCCTGTATGTATGTTAAATTAAAAAACATAAGTTGTTATGAAGGTAAGATTTTTTTTTTGCCTTCCTGAATTTATATGGATAGTGCCTCTCCAGTTGGTGCCACTAGTTATATATGCACAATTCTACCTTAAACACCACTCATTTTGCAGTCATACTGACCAGCTTCTATAAAACATGAGTTGTCTGAGTAAGACTCACTCCTTCTCCTGTCAGGCAGTTTTGGCAGCGGCCCGGTGTCCTGCGCTATGCCGAGCACGTCTGGGGGCTCCATGGGGTTGCGCAGATACACATCGTCTATGAAGGCTGGACTGCCCCACGACTTTCCATACGGCGAACCATGACCTGTAAATCACACACACCTGTCCGTGAATTCAATGCCCCTACAGCTTGCTGTTATGTTTGTTTTTTAAGAAGGTTGCAGTAAAGCACATTGCTAGTTATTTTGTTGCTAATGATTGAATTAATTACGAACTGAAAATTTTGGGAATGCAAAGAAGTGCTTTCATAGCTGACCACAATTAGATAAAATTCATTTTTTCAGTACAACTCTTAACAACAGCTACTTCTGCTTATGTTTATAGGAATTACTGTGTTACAGATTTTTTAATAACTGTTCTGTACTATTTGTCAAAATTGGGCACCATGAGGCCTTGTAATATCAGGGTTCATCTGTTACATCCAAATGAAAGGTGACTACAATAAAAATTAAGTTAGAAGATAAGTATGGGAGTGCAAATAGTGGCTTTAGTGTTTCAATAGTTTTCAAACAAATATTCAATTTTTCTAATAATTATCTAATAGTGTTTTTTTAAATTACGTATACGGTAGATTGTCCCTATAACGAAACTGAAGAGACCTAACAATTTGAATTTTATTACAGGGTTTTCCTTATTGGGAGGTTAGGTCCAAAAAAAATTATTGTTCAGGAAGTACAGTACCATACTAAAAAAACGTTACAATTATTATGCCTCATTGCTGTAATGTTTATAACTAATGCACAGAATAAAAAATACAGTTTTATGAAAACTATAAAGCTAAATCTAGTCAACAATTGCAATAACATATTAATAATTTCAATTCTCACTTAAAAGTCAACCATAACTCTGCTACAGTAGAACCCTGTTATAATGTTTCTGAAGGGGGACAAAAAATGTTTACATTATAAATGGGAAAACATTGTAAGACTGTAATATCCTATTATAAAGCAGTTTTATGGACCAAACGAAGGTGGCATAATAACCAGGAAAACATTATAAGTGGGAACACTGTAACAGGGTTCTACTGTAACATATAACAAAACTATACTGTAACAATTACCTAACTAAACTTATGTACTGTCAAAGACCAACCACAATCTTAAAAAAACTACCTGAGCGTAAAGTTACGGTAAACATAAAAAGTGGAAAATTCGGTGGGAAACTGTGAGATTACCTTACAATTTTAGGTTATGTGGTTCCGATGGAATCAAAACAATAAAATCAAAGCCAGTAGTAGTTCACGAAAATTACATTTAAACATTAACCATACATACGTACTTACCTTCGCAAATTTATTTTAAGAATAGGAAGTGTTTATTACATTTCTTGGCATGTTGCATGAAACCTTTTTTTTGTGGCCCTATGCATACAACAACTTCCGTGGCACTTCCATTTCAATACAAAGAAAAGGGTCTAGATTAGGGGAAAAAAATCATTATGAAATTTATTAGTGTGAATCACGGCTGTAAAATTTATACAGTATAGAAACGCGGCACTTTTTCACGTTGCAAACAATTAATAGCAATAATATGACTTGAAGGAAAAAAAAACTTTTTTTTGCTGGACATGTGTACCAACTGTTAAAAAAAATTGCCAATGCAAGAAAAGAAAACGCCTTAGCAGTGCACACTACTATCGATACATTTCCATGGATATGTACACACACAGTGTGGTCTGCGACGGTTTTTGACTATTTTTCTTGTAAGTGTTCCATACCGTATATACTCTTCTATAGTGTGCCCCCATGTATAATGCGAACCACGATTTTTGCAACAAGTTCCCGGGGAAAAAAATTTATGTGCCTTGCTAGAATGTAAAAAATCATGGGAGTAAAAAATTGTGAAGCAGCGCGAGGGAGGCTACAATGGATTCGCTAGGGTGGAGGAGCGAAGGAAACGTGGCTAAAAAGTAAAGAGAGAGGAAAGATGACTCACAGTGGCTAAGAGTGCGACGGGCAGAGAGGATGAGGGTGAACAAGGGTAGGGGGTGGTTTGTCATGTCCAAGGTCGTTAGCAGCCGGCAGCCAGCTCACGTGTGCCTGGACAACACTCCCCCTTCGCCACTCTTACTGTGCTGTGTCCTGTCCGCTGCTTCCAGCATGCCGCCCCCCCCCCCCCCCAAAACAAGATAACGTGCCATGACAGCAGAGCAAGCTTGCCTTTATTATTTACTGTCCGGGGGGGTGGCTACAAGCAGGGGACTCCGGGGGGGGGGGGGAAGAACAATGTCGTCCTTTTTTATTCCTTTCCTTGGAAAGATTGTTATCATGAGGCATCAAAATTAACTTCTCATATTGCTTCTGCCCACCCACGAACTTTCCTGCCATAGCTTTTTAGCAGCGACAGTTACAGCAGAAAAGAGGCGCGGAGGGTTGTAGCGAAAAAGAAAATGAAGTGTAGTAATGATGGAACCAGGCGGTGAGAAACATTCTCTCTCTGCCTCCCACGCTTAACACCCGCCAGTTTACAACTCAGCCTTCTATCCCCACCCCCATTTTTTCTCGTGGCGGCTTTTTTCTTTCTATTTTCCGTCTATAGTGCGCACCCCTGAATTTTTATGGGTTGTTTTGGAATAAAAGTGTGCATTATACACGAGTAAGTACTGTACTATCATAGATATGAAACGAAAATAAACATGTTTTTCATTTCTGCATTTAAATGTACGGAGATTATTGTCAACAAGATACTTATTTTCAATTCGTTATGAGTAAACATTTTAACCTTATTTTATATGGGTATTTGACGGGACTAAAAAATTATTTCGATAAACTGAGAATTTTGGTGTACAGAATATTCGTTATGGGAGAATTTACTGTACATTTGCCAGTGCGTAATATTGCATTTACAAGGAGATATAGAAATCCACTTTGCTTTATTGATAAAAGTATCAGAATTTAGCAGTTTTTACATGATAACCTTGAACATTCTTAAAACATATTAGTTTTTGCTACTTTGTGACTGTTCTTACAGCAATATTCTGCTTTTTCTTCTTAGTTTTCTTCTCTTATTATATTTGTGAGAAAAACAAAATTGTTTTTGTACACAAGTGCTTATTACAGATGGCACAGTTCATCGAGTTTACTTGCCTACATGGGCATTAGGGCTGTACCGATTCAATTGCCGATTAATCGGGAATACCCGATATGGCGGTATCTGTAGTTAATCGGTTTTCCCGATATACAGCTCCCGATTACCGAATACAGATTACTTTAAAAAAAAATTCTAACCTATTTTTTATCATTCACAGTTAAAACATTCAAATTTTTACTCTTACCGTTTCATCTCTTTACTTAAAAATATTCGTGCCATTATATTTTCGTTTTCTGCTTCAATTCTGTCTTTATTTTACCGTATAATATCATAGCAAATTTATTTCACGAGAAACAAAACATAAACAATGTTTTGAAGTCGTTAAATAGCTGCCAATTTATGCCACAATATCAGCATTTAACTAAGTGTATCAATTTTTTATTAAGTAACGTGAACTTACTTTGGACAATTCAATAATTTGCTTTAATTTATATTTACTTACATATTTTATGAAGATCGTAAATAACAGACACCGCCATATTTAACTACAGTGGTCGGGTCGTTACAACCATGGATATAACTATTACATTATTGGATCATGATCCAATACCATAGAGGAAAGAACGCGTGTACTGTATTTCTGTGCATATAGTTCTGGTGTGTTCTCTGAAAATGCACTTTTTACAACCATTTTGAATAATGTACAACTACGAAAGCCTTCTATACAATTTCTCTGTATTAAAACTTTTTAAACGTAAACAAAAAGGAAAAAAATATCTCGTAGTTTTTTGTTTTTATTCATTTTTAACATCTGTTGGTTCGACGTTTCCAATATTCATGTTTATGGCTGTGTGGTCGAATTCCGAAGACCACAGGAAATAAAGTCACCAGAAATAAAAACAGGGTGTGGACACAGAATAGGGCGGCTAGAGCCACTAATTTGAAGGGCATCATGCACCGACAACATTACAAAGTAAACATTATGTGTAATATAAAGACAATGTTTGGTGGTTTATGATACTAGAGTGTCAAGCATTTATTGCGTATACATTAGATTTTTATTTATTTATAGTAATACACATTTTCAATAACAATAATTTTTCGGTTAAGTTATCTACCATGAGACTCGCGACCTCGTGACTGCTCGGACTGCTTATGATGGCTACGAACCGTAAATAGTTTCTGTGTTTGTGGAATAATTCTAATTATATTTTATAATAATGGGGAAGATCAAGAGGTACCCCTGTTTTACGATTGTGATTCTGTTCATTCACGAGCATAACGGGCGTACAAATGTTATACTTTCCCCAAAAATTTGAACAAGAGGTTAGATAACGTATTTTTGTTGCCAACATGTAAACTAAAAGTTTTTGTTTCCGAAGTTGCCGGTGAATGATGCCCCTTTTTAGTGGCTCGTTGGTTTACATGGCCGTGTCCACTCTTGAATACTTTACTTCCTCTATGAATAAAAATAAAAGAACAATGGCTACAACAGCGTGATTACTTAACCTTTACCGGTACTTCTGTAATAAAAACGTGACGTCAATTTTATATATAGGTACATTATTTGTGTGTGAAATAAAACAAATATAGAATTGTGAGTCACGAAGATATTAAAATGTGCATGCCATTGAGAAGTGCTGTGTGGAAACACTTTACCCTCGACAATGGAGCAGATGATAAGTTTGCGACTTGTAACTACTGTTCCCAAAAAATTTCACGTGGTGGATTACAAGGTAATCGTATCACGTTTACCACCAGCAACCTTTCGAATCATCTTAAAAGAATTCACTATTCTAAAATGAAGGCTGAAGAAAAAAACACGAAACTCGAAATTCAGTTTGCTACTACATCTTCTTGTAGTGTGTCCAGTGTAAATAGTTCTAGTAGTAGTGCAGAAGCATCTGGATTTGAAAGAAGGTCATTAGTGCAACTTACTTTGCAAGGTTTTATTGAAAGGGGAAAACTGTTTGGTGATAATGATTCCAGAGCAATTTTAGTTACAAAGCATATAGCAGAAATGTTACGTACAGATATGCTGCCATTTTCTGCTGTGCAGCGTGACGGTTTTGTGAGGTTGATGCAAACTCTTCAACCACGTTACTGAATCCCTCCAAGAAAACATTTCTCAACAAAAATCATACCAGACATGTATGACCAAGTTGTAAAGAAGGTGATGTTTCTGTTGAGAGATTTGAAGTGCATATCCGTAACTGCCGACTTATGGTCTTCAGCAGCAATAGAAGATTTTATCAGTTTAACTGCACATGGAATAAATGAAGACATGAAACTGATGCACTACTGTTTAGAAGTGCATCCTTTTGAAGGGGCAAACCATTCTTCAGTCTTGATAGCAAAAAACATTGATGCATGTCTAAAGAAATGGGAAATCGGTGATAAGGTCAGTTACATTGTAACTGACAATGCTGCCAACATTGTTTGTTCTGTAGAAATGCTTGGCAAACAGTCATTGACCTGCTTATCACACAGTATCCAATTGGTTGTCAATAAAATTGTCAACGATCTGGTCCCAAGAAAAATGATACCAATGGCTAGACGACTTGTGTCTCACTTCAACCATTCAATTGTTGCTCGAAAAGCCCGTTTTGGAGCACAAAATGCCATGAATGTACCGGAAAAATGTTTGATGATGTCCCGACCAGGTGGGATTCCACATTACAGATGCTTCGTAGACTCAATGAACTGCGTCTTCCTGTTCAAGCTGTCATGCCATCACTGAAGATTACTGGATGCGACTTCAGTAATTCGGACTGGGTACTTATTGCTGAGTTAATTAAAATTCTTGAGCTCTTTGAAGAAGTAACACTGCAATCAAGCAAAGAATGTTGCACATTGACTGATGTGATTCCGCGTATAGCAACACTAGAAAGAGGTCTACAGAAACTTGATGTCATGTCTTCCTTGAAGTCAGTTCTCACAGACATTTTGCGAGTCATGGAAACTAGATTTTCTCCTCTACAGACTTCCAAGCCTAATGCTTTGGCAACTGTTGTAGATCCACGGTAAAAGTCTAGATTATTTCCTACACAAGATGTTGCAAATCAAGCTCGCCTGTGGTTGGTAGAAGAAGTAACTTCCAGTTCCAACATTGGTCCTCAAACTGGAAGTAATGAGAGTCCTCCTCTTGAATCTGCTGGTGAAACAAGCTCTACTGTGCGCTCCACTTTCATGGATTTGTGTCAAGAACTTATTGAAGAAAGTGATGAAACTGCAGCACTAAGTTCCCGGTTTGTTTCAGATGAATCAGCTGAACAAGAGGTGGGCAGATACTTAAAGAAAAAAAAAATGAATCACTCAATGCAAACCCACTTGAGTACTGGAAAAATGAGAACATGTTTCCTAAAAGAACCTGTTGTGAAGCATTTTTAAAGTATTCCTGCAAATTCAGTTGCTTCTGAAAGACTGTTTTCTTCTGCAGGACTTGTAAGCGAGAAGAAACGATGTAGCTTGAAGCCTCAAAAAGTTAATCAATTAGTTTTTTTGAACAAAAACTTGAAAGTTGTAAACTACAATTACTAAATCAGTGAATCATGTACATGTACAGGACATAGAAAGTTAAATTTATATTATGAAAGATTTAGGTACCTATAATCATATAAACACAGAACTTATGTTATTTACCTATTAGTTTTTATAAATCTCTATACACTATACCCCCGATTTTACGAATACTCACGGTTCCTCTCATCGCATTCGTAAAATCGCTACCTTCGTAAATTCGATAGCGGCTTATTTTTGCCCCCCCTCCCCTTCCTATACAGAAAATTTTAAAATTGCATTTTTTCTGCAAAGTGTCTCTAGGCCCCGACTTCCGTAGCGTTTTGCAGGAAATTAATTAACGTAATAATGTAAACATAAATTGATATCAGTAGCCAGACGTTACACTGTTGAGCGGTAGATATGACCGACCCTTGTCCCCAAAAAAATTAGAAAATCGAGATTCCAGTGTCTTCTCTCGAGCGAATAGCCCGACTCCCGTAGCATTTAACGGAAAAATAAAGCAATTGATAGTTTAAATATAAATTTATATCAATAGTCAGACGTCTTATGATCAAAAGAACACCGATAAACAATAGATAGGACCAATCCTTTTCCTTAAAAAATGAGAAAATCGAGATTCCGAGTGTCTTCTCTCGAGCGAATAGACCGACTTCCGTAGCATTTAACGGAAAAATGACGCAAGTGATAGTTGAAATATAAATTTATATCAATAGGCAGACGTCTTACGATCAAAAGAACACCGCTAAACAATAGATATGATCGACATTTGTCAAAAAAAAAACCGAGCTGTCGAGTGCCTTCTCACGAGCGAATAGCCCGATTTGCGTAGCGTTTAATGGGGAAAAAAAGTAGGCATTCCTTACTAGTAAAATGCCCTTGTAAATTATTCACCAAAGAAAGAAGGAATAAGCGGATGTATTTATTCATTGCGCAGTTTTATATAACTTAACATAAAAACATTCTCTCGGCGTTGTTGATGAATTGTACGAGAACGTAGATACTAGTAGCGTGCAGAGAGGACAGATAGCGCAATTGTACGAACGTTCACAAGATGGAGGATAGATAGCGGCACCGTAGCGCCATATACCGACGTTATTCCAAAAACGCCATTTGTGACGTTCTTACCTAAAATTGTAGAGAATTACGTGTATAAATGATTGAAAATAATCACTTTCACAGTCAGTATATGCGGTAAAAATAAATTAGGAGTTCCGGGATTACGTAATACACGAACGTCTATTTATTTTCCAAGTTCAACATACTCGGAGACAAATGTTTCTACACTTGGAAAATAGGTAGCGCTATTATCGTGCTCACTTGTGAAACGCACGTTTTACGACATGCAGTAACGCATTGTTTAAGCAAATTATGCGCCAAGTAATTGTTTTAAGTACGTATGGTGTTAACGCAATAAAGAAAAATATCACGCTATTATTTATAGGGTTCGTGTAAAAAAATAAACTCATTCGGCGCGAGACGAGAGAGATATAAGCCGTCGTGAAACAGCCTAGAAGGAGGCTGTGCTATAGTTAAACGAGCATATGCGCATGCGCTGGAACTTAGCGTCTATAGTACGACCTCAATATAGTTCCTAATACGTTGTAGTTGGAGACAGGTCGGCCGGCTTGGCTCAGGCGGCGGCGCCGCCCCGCCGCCGCCGCGCGGTTTTAAAACTGTCACTGCCGCATTTTTTAACGGATTTTCGCTATTTTTGTTTTATTTTTAATATTGTGACTTACCAAGTAATAACTGCAACCCTACAGTTGATATTTTAATGCTGTGAATTAGATACAGTATGTTTAATTCATTGTCAACATAATTCCTTACAAATTTTTTTTGTCATATAATTTTGTTATTTTTTGAGGGTTCCTGAGATTGTACAGTATTCGTAAAATCGCTACCTTCGTTAAATCCAGGGTTCGTAAAATGGGGGTTCTAGTGTATATTGGCATGCACCAGATGACTGATGTGCAATACAAATAACTTGATGATCAATAGATTTACATAAAGAGTCAATTTCTTTGTGTTTATTACTAAAATATTTGACATGATGTTTATATTATTATTATTATTTGTGTATGGATAAGAGCATAAGACACTAATTGGTAGAAAGAATTGGTTGTATTCATTCGATAAGTCTGATAATCGGGAATTTTTTATCGGTAATCAGTTTTTTCTTATCGGTACAGCCCTAATAAAGATAAAAAAAAGTACTTTACTGTAATACTTTTAGAAGAATCTTAGTACAGAAATTTGAAAGCCAAATTAATACATAGTAAATTATTACAATACTCCAAAAATTACATCTTAGTGTGTAGGAAACAATGTAATGCTAATGTTTACACAAACTGATCACTGCTCAAACTAATTTTGGTATAATAACAGTGAAACTTCCTACATGTTTCATATTTGGAAACATTTGTAGAATACTGTAGTTTTATAGAAATTTTGAACATTTTCAATCCGCTAATTATATTAACATATAAAAGTATCAGTAATAAAAACAAGTTTTCCAGTAGGACACTTGCATTAACTACTGTATTTCATTCAGGCCTTGCTTACTTACAAAAATGTTTACAAGGTCACAATATTAGCGGTGCATAAATTTCTAGCACGAAAAGTCATAATTTCGTCCCAATGAATACCTTGGATCCACATTTTGGTCACGTTAAATTCAGAATTGCAGACTACACCAAAGGCTGAAAATTATGTTGCCCCACGTTTTGGATCTTTTAATTCAAGTTCCCACTCGTGATATCGGTAAGGAACCACAATATTTTTTTTTATTTACGTAATGAAAATAATAATTATTAACTTCCCCGCAGCAAATATTTTATGTAAATTAACAGCATTAAACGTAAACAAACCAAACGGCATCAAACACCTTTTCATAGATGTACGCATGGTAACTAACTAGACATTGAATTTAGCATGCTGTCGCTACCTCGACCACAGCCATGATTTACACCACTACACCACTACTTCGAAATTTGGGAATCTGGTATTATTTTATCGAATTCGAATAATACATATTTACTACATATTCGAAAAATATTCAAAATTTCGAATATTTGCACACCTCTAAAAATATGTGGCATATTGGGATGTTTCAGTAATACCATACATACTCTTGAACAGCGCACTCTCGTGTACAGTGCGCAACACGATTTTTGCAACAAGTTACAGGGGAAAAAGATTTTCAATGCCTTGCTAGTATGTAAAATAGTAATGGAGCCCGAGACGGTGAAGCAGCGCAAGGGAGGCATCGATGGATGGGCCAAGGGGAGAGGGAGAAAGGAAAATGTGGCTGGCAACAAAGAAGAGAGAGAAGGAAAGATAACATTGGTTAAGGAGTGACGGAGCAGAGAGTGAAGGTGAGACATTGGGTTGTGGCTTGTTTCTGCCTTCTCTGCAGCTATCTATAAATAGCCTGTCAAGGTCATTTGCTGTGCACCAGCACGCACGTGCGTGTAACCGTTTATGCAAGACACTCACACACTATCTCTCTCCTTCCCTCTCTCTGCTGTTTGCCTACTACTACTTCCAGCATGTCCCGGAGGAGATAACGTGCCATGACAGCAGTGACTTATTTTGTTTATTTAGGCAACACTTCTGTCCCGAAAAAAAAATCTGCATCGTCCTTTCTTTCATTCCCTACGGAACTATCACAAATCACGAGACGTCAAAATTAACTTCTCATATTGCTTATGCCCGCCATCCACGAACTTTCATTTCTCCAATGTCAAATTGCTAAGCAGCATACTTTGTAACAGACAGTTTAAACATACCTGTGTAAGAAGCTAGTAAACTTCCGGCCATAATCAGACAAGTTTTAAACCTACCAATTGTGTAAACAAACAAGAACGTGGATAAAGACAAACAGAAAAATTAGGGTTCTGGCAGTGATGGTTACAGCATAGCGAGGGTGAAGTGGAGAGGAGCAAAAGGAAAGGAAGAGGAGTAATGATGGAGGAGCTGACAGTGAGAAACATTCTCCCCCTTCCTCCCACTGTTAACATCAGTTTACGACTACAACTCCGCCTTCTCCCTCCCCTCCCGGCACCTTTTTCTATTTTCCGTGAATTTTTATCAGTTGTTTTGGAATAAAAGTGCGCTCTATACACAAGTAAATACTTAATACAGTACAACTCTAGGCTAAGTATTGTAATACAGTATGTACTAAAATACTCATTTAGAAATCCTACCTGTGCTTTCTAATACAGTTTTTGTTTTAATGCAACAGATTTTAAAAAAAATTAAAACATTAATAAATAAAGTGCTTCATGTAAAAAAAATAATAACTCAAAATTTACTACAAATTTACAACATATACTTTAACATCATTCCGATTCTTACACATTTTGAATTTTGGCACTTACTGTTTTTTCACGTCTATGTTACATTAGTAAAAATTAATTTTATTTCCTTCTCTTTAGACTTTTTAGCATTTCACAATAACTTCCTCGCAACTAAAACCAAACAATTAAAAAAATTCCATAATATTGAACTGAAAATTTAAAATACTTAAGACTGTCTTTAAATTATACAAGGAAAAATTTATAAAAAAAAATACACCAACTTACAGTAAGTACTGTATTTAAAGGAGGAAATACTGCTGGATAAAAATATCAAATTTCTGTAAAACTTAGAACAAAGGATTGACAACCACACAGACACAATCTCACATACAGAAACATAAGTGCGCACGCACAAACACACAGAGAGAGAAAATAAGGAACATCTATTATGACTATGTGCACAACTTTCTTATCAGATGCAGCAGGTACCAGTATGAATAAAGGAGTTCTGAAGTGGCTTGCTGATGTCCTCCACAGCCTTCCTGCGCATCGGGTTCACTAGGCACCTGGGGAACTGCCCCACCTCAAATGTCCGCTGGTTCTGCCCCTTCCACCAGTACAACTCTGCCCTGCATTACAACACATGATACCCAACACAACTGCACATACTATATGAGCTTCTACATTAAATTATTTAGTATTGCCAGACACAACTAGTAAAAATAAACAACTACTTTGAAATATTTGTAGCCAAGTACAGTATTTCAATATGTTTACTAGACCACATATTTTTACAACTAAAATTAAGGAAAGTATTTACGAGATATTATAATTAAAAAAATTTTTCTTACTTAAGCATGTTTTGAATTTATTTTCTAAGTTAAAAAGTACCAACAAATAAAATCTCATCATGGAAACATATTAAAAAAACTTTGTCATGAACAACTTATAATGTAACAACAAAATCGCTCACTTGGCTGCCATCCTTGAGACAAATCTTACGCACAATAAACAAAAATTTATTTTTTCTGTACATTTTATTTTTCTTAATCAATTTTGTAAAATTTGCTATGTTTTCTCACCTGCAAATTAATAAATTGTTTTCCAAAATTAATTTGTCCTATCCCACTTCCAGCTTTAAACACACACGTTAGTTATACTATTACTAAACAGCACAAAACAAAACGCACATCAACAAATCAGTGTACAACTTATAATCAAAATGGTAAACGCAAAGTTGTATGAAGGCAGGAAGGAAAGGAATATAAATGAGTACACATGGGTGGCACTGAAATGTGAAAGGAACAGAATGAGAGTTGACAATGTAACAATATAGGGTGTTCTACAGAGACCAGGCAGCATGACCCTAGCAGACTCAAATGTAACCTAATTAGTTTGATGTTATCACACTCCGGCTGGCCACCACATTAGTGCATAAATTTTTTGAAATTTTTTCATAAAACGTTATGATGCAGCCTACAATTGCCAAAATACTGCTTGCCTTGAGTTATTTTGCATTTTGTAAGACTTAAACATGTGTTGACTTGGTCAATTGATACTTGCCCCACTTTCTGTATGTGCAAGGTGCTCGACGGTCAAGAATGTCTTTATATCCACACAGAGACTTAGGCTGAACGTGACTTTCAAGTGTTGACCTTGTGTTATTACAACACGTTAAAAAATACAAGTGTGTTGTGTGTCAGACAGTTGTACAGTTTATACGTAAACAGCTAAAACTGTTTCTGAAAGTGAGTTTATGAATCTTAGTTGCCCAAAAAATTACTTTTAGAATTGCAAAGAGAATATGTTTGACACTCTTCAATGAAATTTTATTTTTTTTTGTCTACGACATGTTTTCCATGTACCAACCTGCCATCAATGACGACAATGTTGTCTCCTTCTTCAATAGTCATCTTGCCAGGTTCCTCAAACCTCCTCAGAGACTTCATCATGGGAGGAAATGTTTCCGAGAAATAATTCTTGAGCGCAAGGAATGTTGGGCGGTCGGAAGGATTTTTGGCCCAACACTGAAATTTTTTACATTACGGTTCAAACTCCATTTTCAGGACATCATACATCAATTTCAATACATTTACTAATTCTAAAACACAAATTTTCATTCTGCAAGCTTGATGAAGTACAGTAAAATGACCCACAGTAAAACAAGCTCTTTATAAACTGGCTTCCCGAGAATTGTGACAGAAAATATATACCGGTACTATCTTACCGTAACCTTAGATGTTGACTTTTCAGAACTGGTGTAATCTATACACTGTATTTATTATTTACACTGCTATGTTTATGTTGGCAAGTGATGAAAACATACAAATTTGCTGAATAGTATGAACTTCAAAAGTGTTCACAGAGAATAACTGAATTGCAGAAAAATTATTTACAGTGAAACCCCGTACTTACGTTCTTGTTAATTACGTTCTCCCGCAATTTGCACTTTTACCTTCAGATCCAGTTTGTTTGCCATTTAGTGCAATGTTAAATTTTCCTGCATGTCACATCACCAAAATTTTATTTTTCCTGCTATTTACTGTGGCGCGGCAAATGCCTCAATGCCACACATCCATGACTAGCTCAGCAGTACATTAACCAAATCAAAGGCGTCGGTTCTTACAATGTAGCACGAGACGAGAAATGAAAACTGCAACACTTTCGCAAATTTTGGGGTTTATTAAAATAAGTTACGTTTAAAACTTATACAGTACTTAAATTTCGACTGCCGGGAGGCACCCTTAGTTGTAACGGGGCGGGATTTACGCCTACATCGTCTTATCAACAATCTAATGGCCAGTTGTGATTGTATAGTGGTAAGATCATAATACTCCCGTAGGATACTCAAATAACTACTCCTTGTTGACGTGACTGGTTTAGTTAAAAAAACTTTAAAATTCAGCACCCAACAGTTTTGCTACTACATGACATTAATTTCCACAGATTTCACATAAACCCCAAACACTTTGAACCGACTCTTCCAGTGAGAGAACAGCTCTGACACAACTGCCGAAAACTCTCCCTGCAGCGCCTCTGGCGGCCACCCAGCGCACCAAGGTAAACTCGTAACAGAAAACTAAAACTACAGTAAATATAATGAACACATACAATCTTTATACTTTTAAAGAGCCTCTGAAGTGAAAATATTCCTTTGAAAATCATAATTACACTTTAATTTACAACGCAATTTTTAATAAATTTAAAATGCCTGTCTTTCCACTGGCCCACGCCGGTCCGCACAAACACATCACAATCTCTCTCGCACACTCGACGAGTGGCCTCGTACGTGCACTTCAATGAAAAGTTAGAGTAGTAGAAAACCGGTAAAAAAAATATAAATTTAGCCATTCCAGGAACTGGGTAGGCACACCTGTGCCATCAAACCAAATTTGCCATCAATACACCCAGCCTGGAGTTTAAGTACAATAACAATTCAAATATATAAACTGCTGCAAATGATGATAAACTAAAATTAAAATACAAAGTAGCCTCAACCTAAGTAAACCAAATTAAATATAAAATTAGACAAGTTCACTACTGATACAGATAAAATGCCAAACAATACCTTACCAATCTCCTTGTCAACAATACCTGAAAACAATTAAATAGATAATAGCAAATTCAATAAATCAAAATAATAAAGTATAAATAAACCGGAAATAATTAAGGCCTAATGATGGGTGGACCACCTCACATTAAGTTTTTCACCCCCAAAGACAATATAAACACAAGATGTCAGAATCATAGATGATGAAGAAAGGACCTCTATGCTATTATGGAAGTAGAACAGCGAAGAAAGTTGGTGATCCCGTGCAAAGCTGTAGAATGAGAGTGTTTGCATGTGTAGTGCTTGCGCTCATGTCACAATAAATCCAAGATGGTGGCAAGAAAATTGCCACTGCTAGTACTATAAATGGTCACAAACGCTCTTGATCGCTGTATTCACGCTGGCAACTTTGATCTCTACGTGTGTTCGTTTGTCTTGTTTATAAGCAAAAATAATGGTAACTTTAACCTAAAATTTGTGAAATGTGTTTGAAGGTTTTATTATAAACAGTTGTGTTTTAAAACGATTTCCATTTTAGTGCAACGTATTTAAATGGTTATACCGGCAATGCAATGAAAAAAAAGAAGCTTACAACATTTATGATAAACCAAAAAATGAAAATCATTGATAAGTCCGATGAGTTCATGGGAACATGTGTTGATCTGAGTAAAGAACTTTCCATTCCCATTCAAATGCGTACTATTACTGTCTAAATTCGTGATAGCATTGCAAAAAAATTATAAAATACTTAACAATGTTAAGCAAACTAAAAAAAAATCAGATCTCTCAATTTTAAGATATTCTCCAGGCTTGGGCCCGAGTTTCTCTTCTTTCGAGAGAAATATTCTTTTAAAATCCATACGAGAGTCAATATCGTAAAATTGCTTCGTAATTTTTTTGCAGATTGGTTTTACTGTGCAATATAATTTTTCGAGACAATGGTGAGTATAGCTAATTTATCAATTAAAAGGAAATTTCGTTAATTAACTAATTAGCAACTATTTTGCAGTCTTCTGACTCAACAAAATTAGAGTATGCAGTTGAAATCAATTATAACAAAGTTACGAAGCGATTTTACGATATGTGCTCCCATTTATGTTTTAAAAAATAATTGTTAAATGCCAAGAAACTCGGGCCCATGCCCTTAAGTGGTAGGTGCATGTGCAGCGAATCTTCCCATAACAGCATTTTTAATTCCAGTATTAGTAACTTACACTGTACAGAATTATATGTGACAAAATGTGATAAATGCATTGCTTGCATGCATTCCTGTCCCCCTGAAAAGTATAAATATGGGGTTTCACTGTACAGTAGAAACTCGTTGCATCGTTTTCGTTTCCATCGTTTTCCCGTATCTATCGTTTATTTTTGTTGGTCACAAAAATTTTCCTATTAAAACAAGGTTAAAGGAGTCCACATCAATTGTTTTCGTAAGTATCGTTTTTCCCGCATCCATAGCTCAAAATATCTTGTCCCACAGACAAAATTTAGGCTTATCGATCGTTTTTTAATATTAATTTCAACATACAGTGGAAATTTAAAATGAACAGTTCTAGCGAATGGTAAAAGACAATCGTGGCTGCCCACGCAGTAAACATGCCCAGCCGATATTTACGTTTTCCCGCGATTTGCACTTTTTTTTTCATGTCCCGTTTGTTTGCAAATTAATACACTATTAAATTTTCCCGCATATCACATCATCAAAATGTTATTTTTCCCGCTGTTTACAGTTTTCGCCTTCCGAAAACATATAAACACGTGATGTCAGAGTCATAGATAACGAAGGAAGAAAGGACATCTAAACTTGTTTGGAAATGGAACACAGAAGAAACATCGTAGCCATAGGAGAATGACCGTGATCGCGTGTAACGCTTGCGCTCATGGCACAATAAATTCAAGATGGCGGCAAGAAGAGAATTGCCGCCGCTAGCACTATCGATTGTCTCGAACTCTATCGATCGCTGTTTTTACGTTGGAAACATTATGTGCTTTCGCTTACCTTTGTTTTAACGCAATTAACGGCAACTTTAACCTAAAATTTGCGAAACATTTTTGAAAATGATATATTATAAACAGTCGGGTTTTAAAATCATTTCCATTTTAGTGCAGCATGTTTATATGGTTATGTAACGGTAATGTAATTTAACGATTGCACTCGTAAATACGTAATATTTCAATTAAATCTGCTTTAAAAAATAATGATAGTAATGTTCCTAATTTCCTGTTCGCGTTTTTTAATTTTCCTCTGTAATTTACGTTAGCGTAATAAATAATAACAGTTGTCTTATGTTTTGTCTTGTCAGTCAGCTCAGCACATAAAGTAAAACTTCCGATTTCGAGGTTAGGTACAAGAAAAAGGCAAGTCCACGTGCATAGTTGGTCCGCATGCATCATTTTTTTCTTCTGGTAACTTGAAAAACGATCCATAGAGTTTCTACTGTATTTGTATAATATATGAAAATAAAATGTACATGAACTTGTTATAAACATGTACATTTGCCATTTACTATATTTGAAAAATAATAACAAATCAAATAAATTTGTAACTTTTTTTTTAAACTTGGTCACATGCCTGCATTCATTTTTTTAAAACAAACATGTGGTCACAGTGAAATAAAGGAGTCTAAGCAGTAGAGCTTAGACTTAATCCACAACTTACTTGCAGCATCAACTGGTAGGCATCCAAAGGACATGCATCCGGCTGAGAAAGACGTTCTCCTTCACGGTCGATCTTACGCAGTATTTGTGTGCCGTTCAGTCCCATCCACGGGTCCTCACCAAATGAGAACATCTCCCACAAAGTCACACCAAACATCCACGTATCTGCAACAAACAACATCTAATGAAATTGTCAAAATACATACATAATAAAAAATCTTGTAACAAGTAAAAAGAAAGAAAATTGTTTCAAACCTAATAATGAATGTTGTCAACATTTTACTTCAGATGAAATCTTCAAAATATTCACAAATACCAAGTTTTTTATATGTACTACTGAACAACCCAACGAGAAAGGAGGACAGAGCAGATAAACCCTACTTGTTCCACAATATAAAAATATGAATGCAAGTTTTGGATATGAACTGGAACCCAGATTTTAAGTTCCCCTGAATTATAACTCCCCCTTGAATAGACCAGTTTTTCGACTTCTCATTTTCCCTATGTAACCACTACATTACATTCCTGCCATTTACACTGCAGTTGAGACTTCTTTTCCTTATTTACATTTAATATTTTTGAAGTTACTGATGTTCGACCCTTCAATTGCAAAATTAAGGGCACTGTTGATGGTGTAGAAGGGGGAAATTACAATAAAGAGAAAACTTTGTTCAAAAAAGGGTCAAAAACAGAAGAGCAATTTTATCAACGTAGTATGAATCATGCTTTTCCACAATCTATGCCTAGTAGCATGGTGTTGGAAACTTTTGTTTTTGTTTGCAAGTTTTTTGGTCTAAAATGAATGTAATGTCTATTTGTTCGTTCCGGGACAGTGACTTTTTTGATCCTAAATAGAAAAATAATTTATCATTCAAAAGTATGTGAAAATATCTCAATATTTTTGACACAATTTCACATTCAACCACTACCAATAAATTTGCAACAAAAATGTAAAAAAAAAATAAAATAAAATAAAAAATAATAATAATAAAATAAAATTGCTGATATACATATTTAATAAAAGAAATAGAAAAATAAGACATACAGATGCCATGAAAATGTAGATTTCTTACTTAAGTGAAAATATTTTTCACAAATTTAACACTAAATTTATCACAAATATTAACCAAATTTTTTACTACCAAATTTACCAATACTTTGCCTTGCAATTTAACAATTTTATAAATTACCAATTTGATCACCGAATTTACTCAATTTTCACTAATTTTACCAAAAATTTTCATCAATTTATTTTTTACCAAATTTTTAAACAAATTTATATCTAAATTCATCTAATTTTCATTCATTTTCCTAAATATTTTAGGCAATATTCACGAATATTTTAATTTATCATCATTTAGGTATTTTTTTCTTTTCCTATTCACATTTTGTCATATTTGTTGTAATAATACTGTTCATCTGCATTTTAGTTAACATAGTTACCACTAATGTTGGCAATATTTACACTAGAAATTTTATTAAAATTTTCAGTAAAGCAAAATTGTCCCAGTCTGCATCACGTTCAAATGAGGCAACATCATGTTCAAACAAGGCAACATTACGTTCAAACGAGGCAACATCACATTCAAGCAAGACATCACGTTCAAGTGAGGCAACATTATGAAAAAGAAAGGACTTTTTTTACTATCCAAAAACCGATTATTGCCATGTTTGCATACAGTACCTTACATTGCTGCATTAGGTTTGCTGTAAATTACAAGTGACTGTCGCTATGTCAAACAGTTTAAAATTAATGTACGTACTCTACTTTTGTAAAAAGGACTGAAAAAAGTTGCAACCATCCAGAAAAACTTCTAAAAGAGATACAGTACATTACACATGAGACAGACAAAGTGCAAAATTTATGGACTTATTAATCAGGGAAACTCCATAGGGCTTCACTGTTAATTTGCTGAGCTTTCATCAGAAATGGAAATATGAGAGCCATAAAAATTATGAATAGTCACATCTGGCCTGAATTTCGAAACACACAAGCAATGATGAACAGAAGTACGTGAGGTTTTGACCTACCTGAAGCATGACTGAACTGTCGGTTCTTCAGACTCTCAGGAGCACACCAAGGGAAGGGAACCTTCTTGTGTTCAGTCATGACGTAGCAGTCTTCCTGCTGTGGTAGGGCCCTCATTAGGCCAAAATCTCCTATCTTCACCTGATCACACACATTAATACCCCTTAACCAATACACTGTGTTCTTAAACAAATGGCTATAGGTTCATCACCGTAAAGTGAGCACTCTTGAAGCCAAGTATTTTTTTTTTCCTTTTCAGTCCATTTGTATTTTAAGCAACTACAGTAAAACGGTATTACGACATCCCATCTGTTACTACCTTATTTGCGGAAACAGTGAGGTGTAATAATAGCTGTTTTATTATATTTATTACATCCTCTCTATTACGACCCTGTTATCGGGACAATCAGGTGTCGCGTAGAGGTATTACTGTATTTATTACGACATCATCTCTGTTATGACCGTATCCAATGGAACTGTGAAGGTTCATAATAGACGTTTTGCCGTATTACGACCGCCCTCTCTATCACGCCATATTCTCGGGAACTGTGAGGTGGTGTCATAGAGGTTTTACTATATACCTATATTAGGACATTCTTTCTATTATGATCTTTCTCGAGAACTACGACAGGTGGTAATACAGAGGTTTTACTGTTGTTAATACAAACATAGCAGTGTCAGAGTAACAAACACAATGTATAGATTTTACTGTACTCACAAGTTACTCTCTAAGGTCACATAGTAACGTATGTGTTTTATTTTTATTCTCGACAATAATGTCTTTAAAACAGCTCACTTTAACAATAACTACCTAAAACAGCTGGAGTGTTACTGGAATGTTTTTACTTCTGCCAGAATTTTTTGTTTAGTATGTATTTAGCAAACAAAAAAATTATAGAATTCATTTTGTAAAGTGACAAAGGAACGTGTATATGAGTGAGGGCCCTGTTACCTTATCTGCAGTTGCAAGTAGTACATTCCTGCAAGCCAGATCACGATGAAGGAACCTCTTGGATTCCAAGTAGGCCATGCCAGTGGCGACCTGGAGGGCGTAATCCCACAAAGCTACAAAACAAGCACAGAAATCATGTCAGTACCTCATATCAATACAGCTCAAACTACTAAAACAAAATATCTTTTATTACTATGTTGGGCAGTGTGTACTAGAAAAACTCACAGTAATTTAAAATGTTATTGGGACTGTTGCTTCAATATAATTGGACAAAAACGCATAATATAAAAACCATTTTTATTCACGCAGAAGAATTAATAGTCTGGCACAAGAAAATTCCAGCAAATCCCACTTTTGCTTTAGTAAAGTGAATTGTTCCCGTCCTAGGTAAGGTAAACCAATATGTTTTTTATGACTTTGCTTTCACTTCTATTTCTAAATCTTTTTGAAGTGCTTTCATTCTGTCCTGACAACCAGGATATTTGGTGATATTTTTTCCTTAGTTATAAATAAATTACCGTAGGTACTTGTATTTCTGTAAAATAATTGAAAATGCTACAAAGTGCTAAATTCATTTTTCAAAAAGCTTACATTTTTTAAAAGTGCCATCTATTTACAGGATTCTAACAAAACAACTGGCCAAAGTCAGCTGTTGTTCCCTTCGAATTAAATTTCGTAAGTTTCTGGTCAAATAAATACATACCTATCTATGAGAAACGTTGATAACAAGAAATAAGGATAGACAAAATATTTTATGTAACTACGTATTTCGTATTTTATAATTAGATAACCTTAAAAATATTATGTAACAGACATGGTATACTTATTGCTCGGAGAGGTTCACCAACCTAACCAATATCTATGCTTGTAAAAAAAGTGAATTTATTAATCCATGTTTGTTAATACACACTTGATGGTTGGGCCATAGCTAAAAAAGTTACACGAAACGTCAGTCTCATACAGTAATCGAGATACGAACCAACAAGGGTGTCTGAATTCGGTGACGCATCCTACTTCATAAAGAAAACAAAGACTTACAACGCGCTAAGTGCACAAGGGGAAGTGGACAAGGTTCATGCAACAAATTCAGGCATAGACAATAAGATTTTACAATTAAGTGAATCCATACATAGTCTTATAATCTACATAGCCGAGTACCGTATTATTTTAAAAATCAAACCATCATACTGACTTGTAGCCTGAGCATAACTTAATGGAGGAAGAAGAAGAAGAAAAAACAACAACAGAGAGACAGAGAGAGAGAGAGAGAGAAAAAATGATTTAGTAACAACTATTATCACTAAAGATTTTGAAAGCTACATAGATTGTCACAAAATTGCATATCTTAATCAGGAAATTACCTATTAAGAAAATGGGGGTGTGGAAAACAAGCTCCACCCACTCAAAGTTTACAATGACAATAGACGTTCAACAAACAGTCTCAACCCCCAATATGACATAGAGGCACTTAACTACCTATGTGGCCAAGCACAGTTCTCGAACTACTGGAGAGTGACAAAATAAACGAACCAACACGCCCCACATTTACAAATTTTGACACCAAAGACAGTATCACACTTAAACAGAAAAAATGTCACGTATTTGTACATCCACAAGCTGTTTTAAGGGGTACACAAAACACTGTAAAGTACATATTTATGACAAGGATAGGCTGTTGATGTTAATTCCAGCTTCACAAATGTCTGCAATACGAATCAAATAGTCAAAACACGTGGTCTAGTAGTGTAAACGGCTCTGCGTGCAAATATTAAATCTTAAGGTACACTTAAATAGCGAACACACTTAACGTTCGAGCATGAATATATAACAAATGCAATACAATATAATGGACAGTCATGATGCACAATTCACTACATGTAAAGGCACAGCGCCAGACAAACACATTTCAAACTGCCTACCAAAACTGTGAGCCAATTTTTTAAACATCAATAAACTAGCAAGGACCATACGACACAAATTTCATGGCAATTGCAATTTTCATAAACTCATCAATGTAGGTGGCAACCAGACTTGTTGAGTCAATAATAAAGAATCTAAACCAGCAGTGGAAAATAAATGCAGCCAAGGCAGACTATAAAAATTCAGCAGCATTATTCAAATTGCCAAACTTGTGACTTGACAAATTATACGCATCCTCAACTAGCTTTTGCAAAATATACATTATGCCTGAACTGGAGTTTTGTCACTTCCACGTGCTCCCACTAAATCTAAATAAAATTTCCTGAATAATTCAACTTCATTGATTTTGTAATAGACAGAGACACAATGAAGGCAAGTGGTCCCATGAGCTGCCGAAAGAACTTGCAACGAAATGTCATCAGTGAGGTTCAAAGCAGGCGAGTAAACAATCAACCCCCCCCCAAAAAAAAAAAAAAAAAAACTACAACAACACTAGGAAAAATTGCACACATTCCTACAAACCTTATGCCGAAAAATAATTTACAGCATGATTATATACATAAAAAAAAATTTAGAAGACAAGTGAATTCAAGCAAATCAAATCACATGGTGGCTGCCTCCTCCACAAACCATGGGGGAACGAGATCCACGCTAACTACTGGCAAAAGTCTGCTGATTGCCAGAAGTTCATTTGCTCAAAACACAGGTTTAAACCGTTAGTTACAATGTGAGAAGTTACTGTATCTACCCATATATCACCCGCTACCATGTAAGACCCACACCCTACATTTTAAACATGCTCTCAAGGATACAAAATTTTTTTACTACGTATACAGTTTCAATTAAAAATTTAATTGCCTTGTATTAAAAAACCTAATTAAATGAGAGAGAAACAGACACACACGCTCGTGGTGCACGCAAACAACGACTTAGGCAGGTTACCGAGACGGCAGAGAAAAGCCACAGCCCAATGGTTCTCCTCCACCCCTTCTGCCTTCACTCATTAACCAATGTGACTGTTATCTTTTTCCTTTCTCTCTTTTCTTCGTTGTCAATCAAGTCTTCCTTCCCCCGCCACTTAGCCACTGCCAACGATGCCTCCCTCAAGCTGTTTCACAGTCTTCAACCCTGTGATTTTTTTTACAAATTTACTGACAAGGCACTTAAATTATTTCCCCTGGATTTTGTTGCAAAAATTATGGTGTGAACTATACACTAGTATATACCGTGGGGTTACTGGAAAAAGTTGGTAACTAAAAACACGAGCTGTACACTTACCAACTTTTTCCAGTAACCCCACAATATGGTACTTACATGCCTAGAGTAAGGGTGTCTGCCTCCAAACATAACAGAAAGGCAACAGGCAGGGCTCCTGCGACACACACTGTGATTCACCTGACCAAAGCTCCTCACTGTACATGTGTTGGGTAGAGGGAGGGGGAACAAGGAGAACAGAACAGCAGCTATCAGCAACAAAAGACACTCAATGAACTGTTAATTTATTCATGAGGTCACCAAAAAGACAATTACCAACCCAGCACGCACCTCCGTGCAGTACTATGCCACTATGTCCACGGCACCGCCGGTGCAGACTTGAAAATAACTCAGCTTTACACCTACAAGACAACTGAATAATTGTGCTCCTACTTCACCTTATTAACTGCTGAAAATCAAAAAGAAGATATAGTATGATTATGGAGGAAAACTGACACAATTAGGCATGTATGGAGTATTCCATCAAGTGCTCGTAAACTAGTATGACGTGCTTAATTCAGAACAGCTCCAACTGCGCATAATGAAAGTACTAAAGTAAAGAGTTATACCTTGTACAGCTGAGGGTATACAAATTTTTTTTTCCAGTAATGAAGAAAGATATTCCAAACAAGAATAAAGTATAAATAAAAAAAAACTATGTTAGGACCAAAAGACTAGTACAGGAAAATAAACAAGGAAACAATACTCCAGATGGTGAAACCGCACAACACATGAACATTAAGCAGTCACACTACTCACTCGTGACAGGGAGATGGTGACACTGTTTCCGCAGATAATCCAGCAGACTGCCCAGTGGTGCCAGCTCTGTAACCATCATCAGTGGCTGGGACAGCACCACTCCATACAACCTGCCAACATAACAAATCTACTGTACTCACTGCCTCCTTACACCAACTTCAGTCATCACCCTGTTTACTATATAGACACAACACACATATCCAACCGAACTATAAACTTTGGCTTCTGACAAACTAGTTTCAAAGTATTCAGAATACCTAGCTTTCCCTTGAACTCTGATATGCCAAAAGATGCACAGTAAACATACAGTAGATTGTTCAAGACCAGGGTCGTCCGAGATGGCGGATTACTGCTCAAGATGCCCAAAACAAAATGGACTTTCATTAGAAAAATGGATAATGCAATGTGCTAGATTAAACAAAGGATTATAAGATTGATTTAAAGGTTGCTAGAGTGCCTGCTTATCTGCAATTGGAATTCAACAGCACATTTCAAATGTAGTGTCGTACAGTAGTCGCGTAGGCTAGATAAATATTACCTGTACAGCAAATTAGTAATTACAAAGGTAAACTGCACTTACATCTATGTCTTGGTCTCCAAGACAAGATAAACTGCAACAAGAAAGAAGAACCAGGGTTGGCAAAAACCCAGGATCAGACATGCCAACTTTTTAAAAGACCTATCAGTACAATCCCAAAAAAAAAAACCGAAATTCACGCGGCAAATTCTTGTGCTAAATTTACCAACATCTTATTTTTAAAAAAAATATTAATTAATGCTACTTTCAATGAAAACATAGATGCAGTATCAGTTTTCATAGTCATGAATATAATATTGAAACTCACCTAATTTCCTTTGACAGTGCAAGATGGTCAATAGTTAAGAGATAAACTGTGGTATGTTAATCCATTATACTAGATATTTGGAAGTAAATAAATTTAGCAGAATAAAGTACACCTTTAACAAAAAAAAAATATTTACACTTTTCAGGGAAATTTTTCTCTTCAGCTACTCTTTCTTTAAAGAAGCTGCAGAAGTAGTAGTAGAGTCAGAATCGTTGCTGCCATGAGTAGCTACAGAAAAAGGCACTGTTGGTAAATTACTTACAATATTTTGTGTTGCGTTTGCAGCCATCTCTTGCATAATGGCTGTAAATTTTGTCCTTCCACAGCCATACATTTTGGCAACATCGGCTTGGTAAACATTTTCCATAACAGTGCCCCAGCATGATCTCCTACACTTTTTAGAAGGTTATGTTCGATCAAAAAATACGTTAATAACCATTCTGCACGTATTATTTCAGTGTCCGAATTTTCATTAACAAAAAATTACTAACTTTTCTATTTATTTCGCCACTTTTAACATTTACTACGTGTTTTGAGCACTTCAGGTGATTGGTAATATCATTTTTCCCGCCGTGAGCGATGTTTATGTCACGCGTAAATATTGAGCAAAACACGAAATGCTGCCCCTTATCTGACTTTAAAACACACGGAAAGTGTCTCATTTATTCATTAAGGAACGTTTGAACATACTGTTTTTTTATACCAACAGACATTTTAGCAGTAACTGCGAACGACTTACCACGTGCTACTACACAGAAAAGCGAAAACTGTTACAGCGTGGATTTGTACCGTGCATTAAGGCAAATAAACAACTTGCTTCAGAGGTCAATGCATGCTGATAATATCCTGCACCGTCAACGAGAATACAAAATCTGTACAAACGTCCACTGCATTCACAGGCCTGGCCTGCACGCACGCACGCCATTTTCGAAAACAAAGCAGTCATGAAAAACGACTTCGTGCGTGATTGGCTAACTGTGCCGCGCTGAACAGCAATTAGCCAATAAGGTAATGCGTATTATTTAAGAGCCATCAACCAATGAAGAAAATATACGCGAAAAACAACGAACACAAAGCCCGTGTCGGTAACGGAAAAGTCGAAAGGCCCTACATATTTATTTAATTATCAACAAGTCTTCAAATCCGTACAATTTAGACACTTTCCCGTAAAATCGTACAACAAGTACAGTTTCCGTACATTGTACGGGTAAATCGTACAAGTTGGCATGTCTGCAGGATTATTTAAAAAAAAACCCAACCCCCCTAGGTTTTTCCAGTCATGAAAAACCTGAAAATACCCAAGCAAAAGTGGGTTTTTTTTTGGGTAATTTTATTTTTTTTTTGAGAAAAATTAGAATTATTTAATGGTTTAGCTATAATACAAGCAATATTGATCCAATGGTCTCAATACTTGCAATTTTATAAACAATTTTAGATGTTTAATATTTTATGTGGACCCACTTTTTGTACTTTGGTTAATTCCTGTGGTTCAGGTTAAGAGAAAATGTCTGACTTTGTTAGTCACTCCCCATCAAAAAAACAAATGTTAACAACAAAAGTAAAACAAGGTGATATTCAAGAAATGTTTTGGACATAAAACATAGAAAAAAATAATTACCAGAACAAATTTGAAGGCAATGTTTGCAAAACAATTATTGTAGATTATGTTTACACAACAATTTGTTTATGCACTTGTGTACATATAACAACTGAACTTATAGTTACAAAAATGCACAATAAAAGGAAAAAGTATTTTAAAAACTGAAACAAAATGAAAACACGTAAGATTTAAATTAGGAGGAAAATGAAGATATAGCTAAAACAATAACGTTTAGTCCAAACTCCGAAACAAATTGGGAGGAGAAAGGGTAGGGAAATTTGTGAAAGTGTTCAAGTATCTAAAGAAAAATGATTGTGATTAATGGTAAATACAGTGGAACCACGTTAATACAAACCCTGGTAATACAAACTTCTCATTAATACAAAGCAATTTTTATTCCCCTTGGAATGGGACATGAAATGAAATAATTACTTTCTAATGTTTAATAAAAATTTAGTTTATGCATTAAACCATGAAATATCACTCAAGTAAATGAAATATCAAGTGCTCAAGTAAAAGGAAGTCATTGTGGTGAAAATACTACCGTATTTGCCGGCACATAATCAAACTATTTTTACATATTTTCAGCCTTCAAAAATTGCTACTCGTCTTATATGAAGGTGCAAAAACTTTTGGTAACCTAAAACTCGTTTGAAAGTTAAGCTGTAAGCTGTGGAGTTGTGTGATCTGTCAAGGAATTACGTTTTTCGTCACAAATGAAAACAATTGCCCCGTTTTTAAAATAAAATTTACGATACGAAATTTTGATGAGCATCATATTCATAAAAAAGGACACTTTTACCTCGCTGCGATTGATGCAGCTGGAGCGCATGCCTAGATCCTCTGTCTTGCCAGCCCACAACTCTCTGGCGAAGAAAACAAGGATCTAGGTCCACATGCTTAGATCATTCGTCTCGCCAAGACAAACTCTCGGGCAGAGAAAACAAGGATCTAGGCACAGTACCACACATTCATGTGTGTACTGTCTAGTGCTAGGCTGGCAGGCCACAACAGCGCACAGGAATGTGATGACCTTGCAAGCAGCTTTGTAGCCTAGCATTACCATGTAGTGCGCAGCGTCCCTCAGTCCGGCGTTGTCAAGTCGCGCACAGCTGCCGGCAACAGATATTGTCGCCGGCCATGTGTGCCGCCACTGTGCATTTCCTTGGTTCCTTGGGCGCCCGGAGGGCAGTAGTAGTCAGTTTTATTGGTTTATGTGTCTCCTATGATGTTTATATAACGGTAATAAAAGCATTAAAAATATTTAAACTAAATTTTTAATGCATTTTCTTGGCTTGTGGGTGTGAGCCGCGTCTGAAGATTGTCTTGCGATGCTTCGGCAGTCGTTGCAGCTGCCATCATCACCTGATGATGGCAGCTGCAACAACTGCCGAAACGTAGCCAGACAATCTTCAGACGCGGCTCACACCCACAAGCCAAAAAAATGCAGACAACGGCCGCGAAAGCCTGCGATCTATTTGAAATTTTTAATGTTTCTGGCAACGGTAAAAAATATTTTTCTTACGGGAATTTCAAAATTAATAATTTACTTTTATTTTTCAAGATTTTGTACCTTCAGAACCATGACTCGTCTTATATGCGGGGTCGTCCTATATGTCGGCAAATACGGTATTTGATTTCTGGGGCTAAACAGAGAGACAAAAATTTTTAAGGTTTTAGTGATCACCTGTTGTTCCATGAATAATGCTGTGGAAACGCAAGTAAATAAATAAACTCCAACTAAAAACTCCTGTTACAACCATTGACCTTTTAATCCGCCATTACTCTCCTCTCCAACATGGCCTCCAAAACAAAACAAAAGAATCACTAAACAAACATACAAACACAACCTTCCGCGCAGTCCCAACAATCCGCCCACCTTGTTGACAACTGTTAACAAATTATTCACAATATTCCTGACCATATAACCCACAACAATGATTACAACTTAACCAAAGACCCAACTTGTCTTGAGTGAGTTCCACTTAATTTTGATCATCAGGCCTGGAACGGCAACGGTGACAATTTAGTTATTGGCCTTTTTAGTTCCCCAGTTGCAGTCTTCACTGTCACTGTGCGCACCAGTCCATCTTCCCCAGGAAAAAT
>PNEQ01053064.1:0-49935 GCA_003012365.1 Medauroidea extradentata
AAAATTCACAGTGGGTAAAGACGTCGCAGGCTACAATTTCACGTCCAAAAAAAAAAAAAAAAAAGAATAAATAATTTTTTTTGTATTTAAATAAAAATGCTGAATTTAAAATAAAAATTAAAAAAATTCAATATTTTTTTAATGCAGAAATATTTTATTTTGTGGTTTAACATAGCTGGATTGATAGCCTATAATATCGTTATTCACTGTGAATTTTTCCAGTTTGGTAAGTGAGTTGGTTTTAGTGTCGTCCTTACAACGGATACATTCAAGTTTTGGTTTTAACGAGCCATTACGCAAAAACTATACAAGATAAAAAAATATTTGGAAAACATTTAGTCACATTTTGTGTCCAAAACAAGGACTAAAATTACTGGTACAAATATAAAAATAAAAACATAGTAATGATAATTGCGGTACACCGCAATATTTTATTATATTTCTTAGTTTGTTATATTTTTTGAGTTACTGGTATTGAATACATACCAGCCATTGTTCAGTAGGTTAAAGCGGGATAGATGAACTCATAATCAGTATGAGTTAAACATATTCTGTGACAAATTATTTAGCATTTAGTTTAATAGTATTTCTCTTTCTTAGCTGACACTTCTAGGAAGGTCTTGAAGTTGAACTTAACAAAACTTTTTTGTTAACTTTTCTCTCTTACCTAATAGACAACATACTCATACGGTTTATAATGCTTCGTAAGTTATTTAGTATTTTGTGCTGTTCTCTTTTTTTTAAGGTGCATACTCATTGAAAACTTCTGCGTATGCTGCCATACCTAATGAAAAATATCGCTGAGCTTTTAATTTTTTTCTTAGATTTCCAAAAGTGTTGATCGCAGGAACATACACATTGTTTAAGATTGTCATGCGGGAAATTTCAAAATTAAAAAACCCTCCGCCTTTCAAACAACATAAATCAATTAATGATCTGTAAATGTTTCTTTCCTGTCTATAATTTATATTCTGATATATTTGTGTACATTGTAGTTTACAAGAATAGCAAATGGACAGAACATTTTTCTTTGTTTATGAAAATATTCTTAATCTTCAAACGCTTACTGTACTTCTCTTGAACAAAATATGCTTGCATGTTGTCACTGTGGAGTTAAATGCTAATAATTTAACAACATTAGTACAACAGTTACGTCAATACTTGGCAAAATAATAAAAAAAGCCACGCGGTGAAAATTTTTAAGTAATTGCCTAGATACAAGCTGATAAACATACAGAAATGAAATTTAATCGGCAAGGTAAGAGTAAACAGTCCTAGGAAAAATTACCAGATTGTATCAACAGGAAAAAATTACTACAACTGTGAACATAATTCGAGAACAGAACGTATTATAGGCGTTCGATACACTCGCTGAATGAGATGGTCATAACAGATACGCAGAACTGTGTGACGAAAACTACATTAGAACGGTCTCTCGGCAACAAGTGAGATCCAACGCGATAACACTCAAAGAGAACAGAGAAAATGGATAATTTCACAGGTCATATGAAACACGAGAACTTAGCTCTGTCCAGATTTTTCTATCACAGTACATGAACATTTGTGCACATAATATAACTGCTTGAACTTATAGGTTAAAATAAAATACAGCACCGAAGTTTATAAAGATCAATAATAATTAATACTGCATTATAAAAAAGCACATCTTTTTTCAGTACTTTGGCTGATAACATAATCCCAGCGTTAGAAGACTTGCAGTTAACATTTACGAAAACAATAAACGTCGGTAATGTTTATATTATTCGATATGACTGTCTCTTTTCTTACGATTGACTTTCCGGTCTTGTGACTGGGAAAACAATAGAATGTGTACTAATAAACCATGCCTCCCAATCACCAAGGTCACCAAACTGTGTATCTAGAGAGTCTCAATTATAATAGAGTCGTTCGAAAAACACTATCAGTTTATCAACATTGTCGGTTTACGATCTTAGGTTAAATTATATTATATACGAAGATAATTTTGTAATGTTTGTTTCGTCTGCAAGGTTAGTTTTAAAACGAAAGTAATAATTTTAATTAGTGAGTTTTGTTAAATTTTAAAAATAAAAATTCTGTCTTAGGAACTGTAATTTGAAGCGTGAACTTGTCTGTATTGTCTTCGTTACAACGCCATAAAATTAGGCCATATTTTGTACAGCCAATATTTTACACTGCGCAGCGAAAATACTGCGCGTCATAGCAGACATTAGTGCTTAGATACTGATGAGTCATTAGTTGACAGTAGCAGTGTCGCTGTTAGGGCTCTTGTGTTCCTCGAACCCACAAAATAGCTTACCGTTAAGAAAGAAATGACATTTTTCGTACGTTCAGAAATTACTTTCACATACGGTACATAGAAGGAATTTTAGTCCATAATCTCCCGTTTTATCAGTCCGTATTTTGATTACAAACTATCATTGTTCTACTTTTTTCTACGGGCTACAATTTCAGACACCAGGCATCTGTATACTTTCCTCGTGCAATTTTCCCAGTCATTTTGGTTATTTTTTAGTATGGAATCACATCACAGTAATTCTACGGATGAATGGAAAATACCTAAGATTAATTACTTAACGAAATTCACGTTATTTTCTAACAGTAGACTAAACTCCAAGAGGATATCTGCTCATGTAATGTCTACTATTGGGAGGTAATATTATGGCCTACACATAAGACTACTTCCCGATAAGGATCTAATTTTTTTCGAAAACATTTACCAGCAGCTTGTTTAAAATTATAACGTGCACATATGCAGCTCTACTTCACGGCTATTGACAACGTGTGTGTTTGTACAGGAGAAATCTCATTTGATTGTGCCAACGAGAATATTATGATGGTTGTTCTGCCCGAAGGCAGGTTTAGAACCTCGGAGGGCGCTGGATGATGGGAAACCCCGACATCCTCCTAGGCCAACCAGACAAGGTGATTCTGCGGTGGTTCGCACTGCCTTCCGCAGTAGTGCCAACCAGAATAAGGTTACCGTAATATCATACGACTGTGATTTTCCGATAGAAGACGCTGAGAGTTTAAAATTTACAATCACTGACCATAGGCGCTTATGCAGATTCACGACGATACGCCAGGTCAGCCAAAATTTTAAGTTGTTGGTGTTTGAATTTTTACCTCAGGTAAGTTTACCCGTGTTCGAAATTTCAACTGATAGCATTTGGCTCAACTACTAAAACTAATGTTATATAGGTATATAAAATTAACACGTGTAAAGAATACACTGTGGATGTAGCATTCAGAAAATTATTTGTCACGTAGGAAATATGTTAGTGTATTTTTACTCCCCTCATTTTAAAACCTTGAATAGCATTGCAAAGATTATCAAATCCTGGTAATCGATAAAACCTGGTCACGTGACTGAGATAACTTACCCTACTCCAGCGAGTGAGTTTTCATAAGCGCCTCATGAAGGAGAATTGCTAATGTGCTCGTAAGACCCTGAAACAAGTTGGTATAGGCTGTTCACTATAAACTGAACACTCAGGAGAACTTGTAAATAATTTTAAATATGTTTTATTGGGCCAATATATGTTAACTTTTGAGTGTGTTGAAACGTTTACACTGGTTTTTAGTTACATGGAAGTTTTCATATTAAAAATATTAAAGATGGCTGCAGAACAACCGAAAAAGAACTTTATGCAGTGCTCACTTTATCGTGAACGGCCTATACAAAAAATAATTCCACGAAAATTTCCTGTTCGTTGTGTAAAGCGGGCAGTAAGATAAACGAAAATCTATAACCACGTATTTTGCTTATATATTGAATAGCGGAGTTTAGACTTCATGAAACAATGTATTTGGCAAAACAAAAGCAAACTGTGGACTACAGACAAGGGAAAGATAAACTGGCCCGCATAACAGGCGTGTTGTGCAGAAAGTCTATGACCGCAGGCAACAGCAAGCCACGTTCCGAGATATGAATCTCAACAAGGCGACAAAGGAAGCAATACTGTAATGCTTACGTTAGTTAAATATTACAAAAAGCAACTAGCGTTCAACTGGATTATTTCCTTGGAGAAGAGATTAAACTGACTTAAAAAGTTGCCATTCTGTTTTCTTTTACCAAGCTTTTAAAGAAATGTTTATTAATATTCTTACAACCATATACTGACATAGACACACACGCAGTCACACACAGTATTTATGATGGCTAGAGTTGTTCAAGTTGGGCTATATTTTTTTTTATATTTACTCTAATTAGTTAAATATTTAAACACATGTTACTTACTTACTATCTCGAACGAAAAATTTAAAAATTAACTAATAATTTTGCAAGGTGCCGTGAAGATTATAATTATGTACTCCTCAGTTTGATTCATTCCATATTTATTTTATTACTTTTTAGAATTTCAAAATTAATTTGCTACGTTGAAACCTGATAGCAGTGTGATTATCCGTAGTCAGAATTATATGTGTTGAACTAAATTTTCATATATAACTGTATTGAAAATAATGCGAGCTAATTTTTTAATATGCAGATTTTCGTAGGAGTATTCAGTAAAATGCGCCGAGGAATCGAATTTTACTTCGCAGCCAGTTATAATTTTTTTTTCACAAACAAAATGAGTTTACTAGTTTTTTAAAATTTTATGAAAGGGGTCGTAAAGTCAGTATTTTATAGCACATAAAATTTATATTTCCAAAAATGTTTTGCGTGACATCATGAGGCAATTTAAATAAATTTTAAACCAGTTTTGACGTTTGGTTAAAAAAATGAAATATCGGAATTATTTCATTCTACACATTTTATGTTTGTGTTTTTGGTGTAACCCAACATACACAGACACTAAAAGTAGTTGAAGTAAACATTTTTTGTAGAAGGAAATGATTTTTGAAACACAAAATATTCAAAAAACAAATAAATGGTACCAAACTGTAAGCAGACGCCCGTTTATTGCATCTTGAATAAGATGACAAACACTTTGAACAAGGGGCGCTGTGGCTGGAGTACTCGCCTCCCACCAAGGCGATCCGGGTTTGAATCCCAGCGGGGTCGGTCCCCGGATTTTCACACGTGGGAATAGTGCCGAACGATACCGCTGGTCGGTGGGTTTTCTCGGAATTATCCGTTTTCCCCGCCCCTTCATTCTGGCGCTGTTCCATACTCACCTCATATCATACCTCATCAGCTCTAAAGACCTAGATATTAAATACTGACCAAAATCTCTTCACTTCTCTATGGACAAATGTTAGAATATCATAAACATGTTTACTGTACCTACCCCTTACATTTAACGCTTACAGGCCTTAAATGTACTGATGAATGCGTGCTTAATTCATACGTGGTGTAGCTATACTTCTCTCGCTAAGCATCCTGAGAGATAATATTTTATTGGCCTATATATACTAGATTATTAAGACCTGGAAAGTCTTGTGTAGTGATTCGATTGGTTGTGTTTTATCACTGTGAAATTGCCTTTGGTGGTACATATTTTAATCTGTATTTATTCTTTACCACGGAAGTTTTGTAATTTAACTCACACGTCTGATATCAAGTAGCTGCTTATATCTTACGGAAATATTTTACGATATCAAAGAGGCATTGAGCACAGTCATGGATGTAGTCCAAGAGCCATATCCGTTTTACGATGAACATGTCATACTTTCTGTGATAGAAGCAATAATACATGCTCCAGTTGATATAACAGAGCATATTTATGGGGGCGTACTTTTCAACTGCAGTATGTAGTGTCATCTGTTTATTCGCGTTATTTTGTTAAAAATATTCAAGGAATGTAACCCGACGTCTAAAACGTGCTGATTGAATATTTAAGTGCTCGCGCTTCTAACTTCTGAACATTTAATGTCGTTACGAACATTATTTACATTCACCATGTACTGTCTATAACACCAAATAAAACGTTATATTTTTATTCGTGAAGTTAAAATTTGTCGATAGGCCTATCGTAGTTCACATACACAATACAGACATCAAGGTAAATAAAGTTGTTTACCGCTAACATTTTTCAATTACTCATTTAAAAATTACATTTCATAAACAATTATTGTCATGTGTAATTACAACTTTATTGTTCACTAATAAAAATGTTCTGGCAGAAGAGGTTACCGTGTACGAGAGAGGTTATTCGGGAATTTATAGTTTATAGATTTTTCGCACAAAGCTGGAATTTGTGTCACATAAAATGTTAGCTCTCACACGTTTCATAGACGTTAATTCATTGCAATACCTGCGCGCTTTACCCACAAAGTATTTTTTTTTCTTTAATTTTTGCGATTTTATTCAATGTTGGCATTTTTTGGAAGCAATCACATAGTTCACAGAACACGTGCTGATTCGCATTAAAGAGCCGCTGTCTTTGAAATAAAATCGTGGGATTATTGGCCATACCAACACTCAAGTTCGTTCGGATGTTTAGAAGACTGTATAAAATAATTGTTGGGAAAAAAGCGTATATTTTCATAAAATGCAGCGAAAAAAAATCAGGAAAAAAGAGGGGATATTTTTAGAAAACTTTCGTGTAAACTTCGGCATGCTTAAGGTACACTTCATTAGTTGAACACGAAAACCTCAAGATATCCCAAATAAAGTGAGATACAACAATAGTGTTATTTCGTTCAAAAGTCTGCATTCAGTTCAACATTACATTTAAATGTGTTTTTTATTGTTTTAAATTGAAATTATTTATTTTTTTGAACTTCCATATCCATTACTGAGCAAAGCGTAGAAATGGTAAAACACTCACCTCGCAGTCGAGAGGACCTGGGTTTGATTGCCTTACTCAGTCATCCTGTTTTCGGTTTTCTAGACTTTTCCAAAACCTCTCCAGACTCACGCCTATCCCTTCCACCTTTCTCTCCCCTCCCCCCTCGCCAACGTGTACCTCTGCCGAGTTCGAGAAGCAGTTTGACAACACGTAAAACACGAAAATTTTCTGGGATTTTAACCAGAATCTCGCTGCATATACGTTGCAAACTTGTGTGCCAGACGCTAGAGTAACCTGCGTTTTTGTGAGGACCCAATTAAAACTATTATACAGTTTAAATTATCACTGAAAAAGTATGCCTGCATCTCATTTCATAGAAAGTCTGTACAAATTTAACAAGGTTACAAATAAGTAATACGTGTAATGTAATTTGGGCTGTTATTCGAACAGCACACAAAATGAAACAAAGTAAGTATGTATTAGAATAACCTGCACAACGTCTCAGCAAAAATTAAGTGAAATCTTAAGCACGACATTTACATTTGTTAAGATTGTATACTCTATGCACAATGCAAATATAGAAATTTTGGCATTTCGTTCTGCAAATGTAACAAGAAGTGACTTAGAGCTAATGGGAAGTAAGAAGTAAGAAGTAAGAATTTATTATATAATGTACATTGTAATTCAAGATACTTCACATAAACTGTATCTGATACGACACACGGTTGATACAAACAAGGTAACATTTTTATATCTTCAAAAGCCACATTGAAATATTGCCACGAATAACAGCGTTTACTGTTTTTATTTCTGTATTGATAATTTCCTTTATGTCGCAAAAAAATAATAAAATATATTTAATGTTGCAAACCTCATTAAGTAGGTTACTACCGCAGTAACAAAGGAAAAGGAATATTTTTCACGAACAAGTTTTTTCTCGACAGTTGGACAAAATTTATTGCAAGGCTGGAACAAAGTTCCTCTGTTCTCTTTTTTTCCCCCGCAGTAAGTTATTTCGCGCAGTGATAAAGATTTTCGTAGCACTTAAGTTCGCAAAATTAATTCAGAAATTCAGGTATTAAAAAAACTAAGAATAACTATAAAGACAGACATTTAATTCATTTTATAGAGCTAAATATTATTTTATTTTTAGAAGTGTATTTATAAATTATTGTTGATTAGTTGTGAAAATTTAGATAAGTGTTGATAATTCACACAGGTTGTTTACGTTATCCGAAATTAAGTGTGTGAAAGCATACAGTATTTTTCTTTCAAATAATTAAGTGCTAATGGGAGGTCTTGTCACTCCTGTACTTACATGTTTTCTAATTATTTATGCATGTCCGATGATTCTAAAGAAACAAATTGCACAAACCTTTTAATGAAATTTCGAACTGATTGACTGTAGGCCTACATAAAATTGCAAAATTGGAGGATACATTAATAAAATTATGAATTCCTCCATACAAACTTTTCCTGCGTACAACAATTTCTGACGGGTCCCTGAATAAATAAAATAAATATCGTACGAGGAAGGTACTCGAGGACTAGGGTATCACAGTCTAAATGCAGACTTGCTGCTGGGTGCCCGCAGTCATCTGCTTACCTTGAAGGATGATGTGGCATGAGATCCTACAATGGTGGTGTACCGGGATTGGAGGGGGGATAGGGAGTTCCCCGAGAAAACCCGCCGAACAGTGACATCGTCCGGCACGATTCCCACATGCTAAAGTTCGGTGACCAATCCCACCTTAGTGGGAGGCGAGTGGTTTGACCACTCTCGGACGCCGCGATCCCAGGTCCCCTGAAAAATATCATAAGAAGGTTATATTGTATGTTACTGGTAAATAATTCCTTTGACTATGTGGTGAAATAAGAACACCATAAATAATACGAAAATCACTGACTTCGGTAACACAATATCTAACTATTAGCAGAGGTTCCCCGCCACGATCACATAATATTGATGGCTGCTGTATCTGTAAGTGCAACACGCTGCTCCGAAACGTCAAAACCCTACTTAGTGTAATCAACGAAGTTATTCCGTCATTAGTTAAGAACTGTATTGAATGCCGTTTATAAACCGGTGAAAATATATTACAGAGACCTTTATGAGATTTTATCAACAAATGAAATAGAACAAAATCTGGAAAGCTTTCAGGTAACTGCAATGTTAAGTTATATCCTGCATTTATTATTGATTTTACATGTTCCATCGTTCGTTATCTATAGATGTTCCTCCGGCATTAAACATATCAGAGTATCTTCATTGACAAATATGTTAAAACATAACGCACATGAACAGAACTGTCAGAGCCACCAAGAACCGTCAAAACATAAAAATACATAAGATCACCAGTATCCGCGGTTCCAAAAATTATTCATTAACCTTTTAATAATGCCAGAAATGATTTCTAATAGCTAGGTGTTAAGTGTATACCTCGCTAATCGCAGTGGAATATGTGGGAAAAGTGTTTTGAGACTGGCCTGTATCAACGCTTCCAAGAAAAGAAGCTTGTTTACTTTGTCGTGATCCAGAAAGGAAGAAGGCAGAGGCGAATAATTCTCCGAATAGCCCTATGTCAACGCGCGAACAGTAAAACACAAGGAGGTGAACACTGAAAAATATGATGTCAAGCAAACATTATTTACTGCAATCCACTGCTCACTTTCTTGTAAGATGGAAGCCTGGGGAGAGTGTTGATATCATTGCAACGACTGGACCCTGCCCAGAAGATCTCTATGCATGTTCCCATTATCATAAGTTATTTTGAACGTAAACACACAAGAACAATTATTGGTGTATTATTTAAAATGGAACTTTTTTGGTTAATATACTATTAATAAATGGACTACATACAAAAATTCACTCGGATGTAACACCTAAACAAAGATAACCAGCGAGGCTGCCTCGAAAACGCTACTCGCCGCCATGATGTTATCAGAGACAACGGCTTCCTGCAGGAAGTCCAAGGTTTCCAATTCTTGGAAAGATGCTGCTGGTTAACTGTCACCAACTTAAATCCCATGAGTTGACAGAGCGAGAAATTTAAATTTGCGTGTTCACGATAGTTCTCTGAATGTACTACTTATATAGAACTTCAACGTAAGTTACCAACATGTACAATGTGTACATGTATAAGTATATATAAAGTCTTTGCAATTACTGTGCCCTATGTGGCGACTTGTGTACGTTTTTTTATACTATTACACTTGAGAGGTAAACGAAAGGTAACTTGCTATACTTTTGGTGACGTGACCTGGACGCACGATAGCCAGATGTTAGCCGTGTTATGCAATTTTCAAATCTATTTTTTGATTAGGCCTAATTTTATTCATAACACTAATTGTATGTTAATTCTTTAAAATCAATGTCAATTGGGAAATAGAGGACGTGTAACAATTATTTAGAGATCATATTTGTTTACATATATTTACTGTTTTGATCTGTGTAAACTGTGTAACTGGCGGTATAAATTAAACATTTTCTGATTTAAGTTTCCCGTAAGTAAATATAGATGACAATCAGCTCACTTTAGTTTAAAACAATAAATCTAGGAAACGACTGTCTTAAACATACAATCAATGAGCTTGGTTAACTATTTAGAGATGCAAACAGACTTCAATCTGACTACCTTCTAAATTACTCGAGTTGAAACCGTTCTCTACCCCTGGCTAACGGAGTGTCTTTTCATAATCGCTAAAGCTTCCTACGAAAATGTTCAGTAAACTTATTATGATCGAGTTCTAACTGATTTACTGGATATATGTATAAGGAATCCGTTTACCTTCAACCAGCCGAGCAGCATCAGCAGCAGGAGCATGATTATATTTCATACTTGTGTTTATAATTTGAATACGTCCTGACGTTAACTTTGTGTCATTGCCAGTTCCAAATATAATAATTTGATATTTGATATTTTTAAAGGGATAATGCAATATTTAAAATACGAGACAAGAATAATTGGGCTTGTTAGGGCGTGAGAGAGAGAGAGAGCGAGAGAGAGAGTGTGTGTGTATGTAAGGGTGTGTGTTAGTGTATGTTTTGGAGTAGGGGAGGGGAGCCGGAAGGACCGTAAGCAGTTTTCCGAACTTTAGATATCGAAAGGTAAGTTCAACATTTTAGAAATGCAATTTTTATAAAAATGGCGCAGAAAATATTACACTTAATAATGCACAATTATTTAAATTAAACAATATAAGGTAATTATTTTACATAATTGCAAGGTACTTAAGGTACAATTTTCTGTTACCTTTGCCAGAATTGTGCATTTATAATTGGATGAAGTTATCGTGCCGCCCCTACACGCTAGTCAAGGCTGATGCCAGAGTAATGCCATTAATATGAAACTCCACACAATCCCTAGTCCATTAAATTGATTACTCTTATTCGCCATTGCGCAGTGAAGGACGCAAGGTTGTTATTAATTTTACTGCAGTTGTTATACGTGTTGATTGAAGACCACCGTGGCTATGTCATTAAAGGCGGTATTACCATTTACTGATTTTACACCAGCAAGTGCTGTAGCAGGCGACCCGGCGTCTGTTACCTGACGTGGCGGATCTCAAACCGGGTTTAGTAATTGGGTCTGTCGTATTTTCTATTCAATTTTCCATATCGGCTTCCGTTAACTGTCCAGTCATAGTGCAGTGTCAGAGAGTAGAGCGCTCCACGTGATAACTGCAATAATATTATGATAACAACAATTTAATAATAGGGAAGGCAAAAAATATTTCAGCATGATCACGTATAACTAGGTTCATGGGGACTTAATAAGACTGAAGATTTCAAATACATTATGAAGATCTCCTGGTGACTGAAAGCCTTACCACCACAACAAATGTAATTAAAATGAATAAGATTTACCAAAAAAAAAAAAAAAAAACCTCACTGGACTATTATGGCATTCTATTGGTGTGGTGACTAAAGCCGCTGCACCGTAAAGTTAACTTCTAGCTATAAAACTTTTGAATATGGATCGAGATTTCTTTGCTGTGAAGCAAACGTATTCAGATGTATTTTATGAACAATTGGAAATAAATGTTACATGTCATAAAATAGTTTTTACATTGTAACATTGATTTAAACTACACAATACACCTATATAGATTTTATTTTATATATTGATACATTGAAAGTACAGTATATGTATAAAATAAACCCTGTTTTATGACAAGTTTGAATTATATGTAATTGTTCATAAAATACATTTATTTCATAGTAAATGTGTTAGACAGCGTTACAGGGTGCATAACGTGAAAAATTAGCAGTTTTGAAACCCTGGGTACTTTTTTTTATCTTTCAGATAATTTGTATTTTCGTGTTAATTTTTAAAATTTGCATAGCACTCTAAGATACAATCAAAGAGTATATGTACTAGAAAGTATACGTGCAAGAATGCTACAAAATATACGGTTCTTTAATTGTCATTATAGACAAGATGTTTTTTTAAACGTGCTCAGATTATCACGAACCACCTATGAAAATGGACGTAACTAGTATGTCGCTTATACGTATAGTTGACATACTATTATACTTTTACGCATTTACCAAGTGTGTGACATTTATAGTAGACCATGAATCTGTTGTGCAATAGAAACATTCGATGCCGTCTCTTCATGGAGGCCTAATTAACGAACTGGAAGGTACTGCCCAAAGATTTCAATCAAAATTACTGCATATAACAGTTAAATGTTTACTATAAGGTATGCAGGAAGGTAAAGTAAGCCGGGCTCATGCCTCGTAACAAACGAATCCGTTACAGACTAAATAGTTGCCCCAACAAGACAGAGAATGGAAGAGGCACGGCTAGATAGCGAGGAACTACCTCAGTATTGCGTGAAGTTGTCAGAAAATAAGGATGGCCACAAATTAAATGTAGGAGTCAACAGTTGAAGTAGCAGTTAGGATGGTCACTTCCAGATTTTCACAACGTAGATTCCGTGCTGGAAGATACCGCAAGTTGACTTATCTTGCCAGACTACACCAATTTCGAGCCGTGTTTTCTCGAAAACGTTTAATCACAGCGAGCTCGGTTTTGTCTTAATTTCGATACGTTAAGCAATAATGTAAGTCAAAGATTCAATTGCCTCATAGCATTTCGAAGTTACCAGCATATGTCACACGTCCAACAGATTTACAAGCTAAGATTAAAAAAAAGCATAATTTCTAATTTAGTGATCTATTTTATTACGTAATAGTATTTTTCAATTAATATTTCAAGATTTATTTTCAATTACGCGTACCTCTGTTAATATTCATATTAGCAAAGTGACTTCCAGCGCAACCCCACCTAAATTTCCCTCGGTGAATCACGTCCCACAATTTGGCACATTAATCCTGGCCCTTGTTGCACGGGAGGACTGATTTCTTTCTCAAATGAGAGGCTGAATGAAATCATACTCACGAGCAACATCGAAATCGGGAAACATCCTTGGGGAATCTGTTTGAACTCAAGCCGAATTTCGAACACGCTTACTCAGCAGTCAGTTTACTTCCGGGTCATCTTCGTAAACCGATCGATAAGCACTAGCCACGACAGATTATAAGGTATTTTCCGAGGGGTTACTTGATAAAAGGCTTCTGCTGTTCAGATGAGTACACCGGTCAAAGTTTTATTTACAGTGTAGTGGTGTGTCCTATATTCTGCCTCTGATCCCAAAAAATAGCTGCTTGAGCTGTGTAATTACACGTGAATGAACTATTAAAGGCTTACGGAGTATGGTATACAGTGCTGTAAATGCAGTGTAAGACGTTTAAAATGGAAAAGTAATTGTATATTTAATGAGAAAATGGATAAAATAAGTTTATCTACTGAGCAAAAAAAAACACGAATAAAGCACCCTATTTTCGACAAAGAAGACCGTTTCATTTTACGTTCTGCTTTATTTCATAATTTAGGTATACTCTCTTCTCGTCACTAAAAATAATTTGTTTAACTCTGCAAATTATGAAGAAAATACTTAAGAAATAAGAAACTTATGTTAACTTTGCAATTAAATTTTAGCTCTGTATTTCCGTGTCTACACGTGACATTTTGAATAAAAAATATGTTGATGTAAATTTTAAAAGAAAATATTAAAATTTATTAGCGCAAAACATAGCAGACTGGAATTTCCAGCATAACCCTCACTTCCACCTCACTTCCCACGCTAACTTGCAGAATTAATACATTTTAAGTTTACATATATAACCAGTAAATAGGTTTCATTGTACCATTTTATGTTTATTCGTTACAAAACAAGCATTTAAACTTTACTCTTTAGCCACCATAGCGATTGAAATTTCACGTTGAAGCCATATGAAAGTTTGCCTATGTATCTCGATTATATACAATATAAGTAAATTAACTTTTCATATCTACTTCGACATACATAAGTTCTCTTGGAATAGTTAACATAAAGAGCTCAGTTTTGACAATGAAATCGAGGTGACTTTACTTCACTTGAGGTAAGTATGGAAAAGGAGCGCCTCAAGAAAACCTCCCTACTAAAAACAACATCCTCCATTTTTCTCAGTAGCGAAAATCGAAGGAAACCCTTATCGGGAATTGAACGTGGATCATTTTGAGAACCTTGCAGTGATGTTACTATAGATTAATGCAATATTATTGTGTTTATTAATTTTATTACTATGTTTTGAATGTAAAAATATTTATATTAAAATTTTTTCAATACCGTTCACAGTAATCACAACGGGAGATGTAGCAAATTATTTAATCAATACGTACTGTAGTGAATAAAAATTTAGTTTTATACTTGGACACGGTGCATCTACTTGCTTGTTTGTAAACATGTTTGTTTTTTTACTTAATGTTTGAGTCCTCATGAACATAAACTGAAGAGTCAACGCTGTAATTTTGTTTAAGAAATTTTACAGGCCATGAATGTGTATTGAATGCGTGGGTAGGCAGGCACCTTATTCATAACTTGGTCAGTAACGTCTTTGTATTTTTTTTGTTAACTTTTGAAATACGAGATTCGCATCAAATTTACAGAATGAGAATTATTCCACAACAAGGAATGCAATGTTTTATAAATTACAAATATTTTTCTTACACAATTTCTTTGCCAGGTATACCATATGTAATTAAATGATTGTAATAAAGAATCATGCATTTTTTAAAATATTTCAATTCTTATTACCTACTGGCGTTTTTCTAGGAGACCACATTTTTTAGGTTTTCTCTTTTACACAATTTTTTTAAAAATCCGAAACTCATTTCGTCCTACAATTCGGAGAAAAAATATAAAAGAGAAGGGGTTAGTTGAATATTGGGGTTGCATTCACTGCTATGACGGTGTGCACAAGCGTACATATCTTTCCCATTCGCTTGATTGCTTCCCGCGATATTGAATTGTCAACACAGAGAACATTCCCTGTACCCCGCCCACACCTCTGTCTAGACAGAACCCTTCTATGCCGCTTCTAGTCGCCATTACGTCATATTCTTTACCTGTGCATCCGAAATGAATTGCATGTGTTTCCTCACCGAGTTGGAATGCACAAGCGAAGACATTTACGTCCTCTTCCTTGGCGTTACTGAACAATTCTGTATTTATTCCATATTATTTGTTTGCAACCAAGATAACGAGAATGTCCTATTCTATATTTATTCAATATCATTGATTTGCTACAAGGAGAACGAGAATGTCCACCCAATATTACAGTCTAAATTGTATGCTTTGTCAGTCGCGGAATACTTACAACAGTAAAAAGTTGCTTCAAATTTAAATTGTATTAATTATTACAATACAAAACTAGTAGGTCTATTATAGATAAATTGTCTTACAGGGGTAAAAAAAATTAATTATTAGCAAATTTATCTGTAGAGGTTGCAGTAAAAAAAATTGTTATGTGCCCGTGTGTTTCAGCCTCTTAGGCCTACATCAAATAAGGAGTACGTTCATCTAGATTTCCATGTCAAATAATTGCACAATGCTGTTTTAAATATTTAGCTGTACATAATTGCACAGAGTGGTTGCAGTAAACGGCACCAGGTGTACTTATTGGCGTGTATAGCAGCCTCGTGAGCGACAGTCCCTAGGGGATAAGTTATGCTCGCGTGCAGGCTGTCTGCAGATAGGATCTGATCTGTCTGACTTCCCCACCCGACCCCACACATCTGAAGGGGTGGGGGGAGGTACTTCTCACGCTATAACCCCAGATAATACCGCTGCTGCTTAAAAAAGAACCACCCCCACCACTACACCTTCATTACATTTCATGCTGATAAGCTCTGCGCTATTAGACGCATCACGTTATAGATGATGCACACGTGAGCATTCCACCAAGGGGATTGGACGACTCCAAATAACCGCACATGATTAGGTGAAACAGGGTTTGATGAAAGAGATATTCTAGTTAGAATTACTTCATGGATGACTGCTGTGTTTTACACTCAAATGTCAGTACATGTTGTCACAGCATTTGCTACTCACGAGTGACATTTTATTTTAGTGCAGGCAAACATGAAACGTTATGTGGACGCCTTTCTTTAAATCATTATACTGATGTGTTGTTGGTACTATACTTAACTGCAGCAACAATCAGATACCATACCAGCTATACACGTGTAACAGGTTCAAATGTATTACCAAACTTGAATGATTTAAGTATTAAAATAATAAGAATTATTTTTGTTTCGTAAAGTTAACCGGCGAAATAAAAAAATAACACATTTTCAATAAATTTACGAAATACAAAAGAAAAATTCTGGTAATGAATAGACTTTTTTCATACTTAAACTGTATGTGAGGTATTAAGTGTACTGAACATTTCCCACCAACGAATAATGTCAGATTCTCTGTTGTTAAAGCTGCATAAGTATATGAAAAAATGGTTTGAGTAAATTTTTCTCATAACATGGTACGTAATATTTCATTATGCTTATGTAAGTATCTTTTTTCAGAAGAGACAAATGAGTTAAATAGAGAAATTATATAATATATACATTAGTTCATAGGAAAATTAGCCCTTTATAGGTGATTCGGAAAAAATTCTGCCAGTTTATATCTTTTCGCCGAAAGTAAACATAAATATTGCCTCATGATTTTATGTACATAGGGTCGTGCAATGTTTAGAACTACATTAAAATGCTCCGATAAATTTTAGCTACAATATCTAATCTTTAAATGCAGGTGGGGTTGAATATAAGATATAATAAAATGTATTCTTAGTTGTAAATACCTGCGAGTTAACGTCTTATAATACTGGTTTCTGTCCATTGACTAATTTATACAACACGCTTTATCGCCGTTACAAATCTCGTAAATGCGGGCATATTTTATTTGAATTTGTAACTCAAAACCGCCACTAAAAACAGACATGACACACGCAATTCAAGAATTCAAGTTTCGTTCAGTTCTACTGCCACGAACAACGACGACGCACTTCAGAAACAATAAATAACGTATTTTCTAAATGTGTGGAATAAAAAGTATGTTGTTTCTGGGCTGGCGAACGTAAAACATAATTTACAGAATACCGATGGTTTCACATCATTTAGCAATTATATTCATAGTAATTTCCAATACTTTCGAATGTATATATACGCACAACGGACAAACACACGCAAATGATGCAACTTGGCGGAGCGGCGAAAAAAAACGGCGAGAACCTAACTCTGATGCCACCTGTCGGTGGAATTTTGAACTGTCTGAAGCGCGGAGCAAGCTGTAACGAGCAAGATGACAAGAGGCCGGCGATAGCGTCACGTTCTTCTGGCGCCAATTGAGTCTAATTATACTGTAAGTAGGAATGTCAATAAGATGATAAATATTTTGAAGTATATTAAATACAGAGAGGTCGATTTCATCTGATGTTCTTCCACTAATGTATTAAAATAAGAAAATACACGGAACTACATGCAATGAATCGCTACCAACCATACAAGCAGTAAAGTAACTCTTGCTAATGGTTACTTATATGCAGTAACGGCTAGTGATATTTTTCAAAGGTTAAATCTTTATTGCTCACTTTATCCCGAATGACCTACATACTGTTGGAAATTTTTACCTTTACATTAAGCATCCTTTTGTCAGACTTAAGAATTAACATTATTACGGTTATATTGACTTTAATCCATTCAAAGACCACTGAAACCTGAAAACTGAACTGTTATTATACATGTGCTAAATACTGACGCTCGTTAACATACATACTATAAAATAAATAGAAAAATAATTTACTTTTCCCATTGGATGCAAATTAAAATGTTGCACTTTTAATTCGATTCTCTCTCATGAAAGTATTTATTATAATTTAGTGTCAACATTGCTGTAAATGCTATACCTCTTTCGATTTTAACGTTACGAAGATGTTCAGATAGTGCAGCGACTTTTTTTTTTACCTTTCAGTAATGTACATACATAACTCGTTTACGTTAAAGTGAGCATTTTTGAAACCCTGTTTTTTACTTTAACTAATTTACGTCATTGTACTATTTTTTTGTAAACCTAGTAGTGTAAACGCAGCCTAGATTAAACAGTATTCAAATGTCAGCAATTGTCCACTTTAAGCAACAATATATATATTTTTTAATTTTGTTCTTGACAAGACGGTCTTCAAAAGTGCTTAGTCTACAGTAAACAGCCTATAAGCTGGTGCAATATTGTTCTGTAGCTTAGACTTGTCGACTGGTAGAGTTAAACAAGTTCTGAACGTTCCAGCTTATCAAGAGGATTCGGCCCCGAAAGGCGCGCCATAAGTCAGGATTTGTCAGCGTGTAAACATCTTGATGGTCGTTGAAGGAATCAAGTGGGTGCTAAAGAAGACTTATAACTGTTTGTACTACGACGTCATCCCGTCCTTCCACTAATTCTTTCATCTCGCACGTATCGCGTGTTTTTCAAGCTCACAGGGGAACATCTCGAACCGTTCAGCTAAGAACATCGTAACTGACATTTTTGTCATTTTTGTTTTATTCAACCTATCAGTAAACATTTTTACAAAAACAGGTTATATATTCATGTTTGTTATTTTGTCAGGTCATCACAGATAACTCATATTTGTAAATACTGGACATTAATTTGATATTCAGAAATTGTTTAAACTTTAACTGTCTCCTCAGACCAGCGATTTCGTTTATGCAGGCACGATGTTCTTTGTTGGAGACATCGATGTGCATGTTCGCAGACGAGCGTCTGGGTAGCGTTAATTTTCCCGCTCCTCGGATGTACTCGGGAGTATTCGTTTGTCCTCGGCGATTGACGGAACGGCAGCCCCACATTTTTACTGTAGTTTCCTAGCCTAACGAAATCGTCTTTCTATTCAGCGTACAGAATGTGTTGACACTTTAAACTAACCTAAAATAAATTAGCCTAAGATAATTGTCACAGGGGCCTTGAAAAGAGGGGGGAAGATGTTTCTCTCAATCGCCGGGAGTGAACGAATGTGCCCGAGCATTTCCGAGGAACGGGACGTTAACGTAAAGCCCTATACACAATTGAAAACTTTAGCATTTGACTGTAACATTTGTCTTTACGATAGCTTTCAATACATGGCTTCTTATGGAGTCGTACGCAATGGCGTCGCCAAAGCTCAAGTCAAGCAGCCTTGACTTTACGTTTCCGACAAACTGACACCTAAAGTCAAAGTCAAGATGGCTGTTCGCAAAGAACCAGTTGATTATGTATGCTAGAACAAAAAAAAATTATTTCTGAGTTCTGTTTTTTTCTCCAGTATTGGGATAAAGTAACACGTGTTTCTTAAATTTACTCAAATCACCTTGTAAGTAGCGTTGGAGAAATATTCGTAAACGAACTTTAAGTTGCGATAATAGATGGCGTTGCTTTTGTTCTGAATAATATTATAATAAATGAAAAATATTAATAATTGGGTTTATTATTTTAATATCTACGTGATATGCTTTCACGGAAAATATATAATGACTTATATCACAATTTTGCCGTTTCAAAAATCAGATTTCCAATCGTTTTTCAACTGTCGTTACTCTAACTTTACATTTGTATTGTGCATTGACGAAATACATAAAGTAACTGAAACGTAAAGTCAAATGCTAAAGAATTCAATTGTGTATAGGCCTTAGCCCAGCCACTCGACGCACCGGCCGCTGGATGTTCATTTCTCAGCACGCATGGCTGCACATTCGATCCTGAGAGTGCCTTCCGCCTGCCCCAAGAAACACATTACTCTCGTATTCAATAATTCAACGGTCTCGGGACATAGCTGCTATATTGGAGGCTCGCGTCCTCTCCTCGCTTCCGAGAATGGCATTTGTTGGCGGCACGAGACCCATGAATAAGTTAGCCGTTGATGCACTTTTCATGTGCCTACCTACCTGCAGTCCATTACGGTTATGCACGGCTGTCACTTCGCACAAACATAACTTCGACTCGTAGTGGCGAGTCATCTCCTCGACACCTTCATATTTAACTGCGCTGCTATTGAAGTGCCTAATTCTCCTTCGTGAAGTTCGGAGAAAAATTCTAATAATAAATACCTTAAACGGGGAACGTTCTGTAAATTTCTCCAAACACGAAAACCATTAAAATTATTGCAACTTTGTACAAAATGTAAAGGAAACGTTCTTGTAAACGTATTTATGCCGGATAGATAGCTCTGTTTCACGGTAAGTTTCCAGTATGAAAGGCACCGACGCTTAATATGAATATTAATTTTTAGAGATTTAATTTCCTGATATGATACTGGCTTTTAAATTGCGTGCTGTAACTGGTGCTGAATGGTAATTACTCTTCAACGGGTACCGTGATTTTTCAGTTATTTTTTTTTATCGTTCTTGTCATGCGACGTATTTAGTGTTTTACAATGTGACGTATTTCGAGATAAATGTAAACCTTATAATATGGTGGCATTAAGAAATGAGCTTAACACATTAATGGCAGAACATTATTCCAATTATATGAAAGATCGTTATTTTTCAGAGAGGGAAATAGTCAAATGCCTACATACAGCATATAGTTCCATTCACTTCGTCGAAAAGACGAACAAAGAACTCTTAGACCTACGTAATATATTACGCAATGTTTTGTACTTCTCACATATCATAAATATAATCAGTAGCTATTGATTTAATGTACGGTTTAACCATTGTTAACAAAAAAATAATAAACGCGTAATTAGAAATGCAGGGCGTTAATTTAAAGATAATTAAGATCATGCTATCGTTGCTAAAGAGGAAAATAATATATAAACGTGTTTATTAGGCATGCGTGTGATGGATTTTTAAAAAAGGGGGTGGTATTATTCACTCGCTTCAATTTAATGGGCTCTAACTACCTGCGTACTAAACTGCAAACATTTTTACCTAACTGAAAAGGAAACCTGAGTGTCTTGTATTAGATATTCAATGCTCCTAATTAATAAATTAAATGAGATAATTTTTTTCCTTTGGCATACTGAAACTGGGATAAACTACGATTAAATTTAATTGTACATATAATTATATACAGTAGAGATTAGAAATACCTTTTTCATAATAAACCACTAATTTGATAATTACAACTCAAGTGCTTCAATATTCAGTATTTGGTTTCCCACTCACCACTTACCTTAAATTGTTTAGTTGCTAAAGCGCCGATGAAGGTAATGAATATACTTAGAGATGATGGCATACCGCGAAAATGTTTATGCCAACATGGCTTTGAAAACACCATACTTTCTCGCAACATGTATGATTGGGTGATACACGTCTGAAACTCCGTAGCTGTCTGCAGACCAATAACAGGCACCAGATATTTATACAAGAGCGGGATTCTTATTGGTTGAGTCAAATGGGGTAAAAGCTCCATGTACATATGAAAGCCAATAATCTTATAGTGAGCTGAACGTACGTTGAAATCCAGAAAACAGTCAAGTTTTCCCGCGATAAACCATTATCTACAAACATACTGTAACGAAGTTGAACAGAAGTTTTCTCTCAACAGGACCAAGAATACGTTTTCTGTGGTAAGGAGGAGGTTGCTAATTTCGACACATCAGGGTGGACGTTGACAAGCGGACCTGGTTAAATATGTTACCTATAGTCCCATAAACTGCCCCTTTCGTATGGTCTTCGTGGGAGAGGAAAATGGGGAAGGAGGGGGTGGTTTCCGTGTTCGTTTACCCCTCCTCTAACTTTGTTCTCATGCAAATGTGCAGGAAAGAAATAGGGAGTTATGTAGATGGTACAATTCGCTGTAGTTAGGACATCTTTATTAATAAACACGTGCCGTTTAAGGTGACCGCCTGGTCAAGGGTATGTTTGTGTATGTGAGGCGTGAATCGATGAGGCGCTACGAGCGACACCTGCCGGCACATGTATTGTGATATCGCCTCTACGGCCAAAGTTTTAAACGCGCGCGCAGTGTTCCCGCCGTAACGTTTTTATTGTGGGACTTACAGAGGCGACCCAGTCATTTTATTGAACCCGTCTCTGAATTAAAGGTCAGTGTAGTTGTAGACCTCAACTTCGAACGAATCCAGCATATATATACACACACCTTGAGAAACAACCATCTGAAAAAGCTGATTTCAGCTATGTTTGGCGGCTTTAAATTAATGCATGCAGTGCGCGAGTCGTCTTAAACGTCATATTCGGAAGTAGTCTGAAATGTGTTTTCTTTACGTAGATAAGCATTGTGGACTCACGTTTATGTTGGTCTGTGAGAAAAAAACGTAGCCCAGAACACGCTGCACGCAATTCGAGCACCAGCTAGGTCGTCACCTTAAGGACGCCACCTTAAAGGCGCCACCTACCTGCACGTTAGAAGCTCAGAAGCGAAGGAGCTATAAGGGTGACTTTGAAGCGCGCATCTAATGCCTCCTCGCCACAACGAGCCAAGCGCTGAAGTAGCGTGCAAGATTCCCGCCGATCTGTTTTTACTATGGGACTTCAAGGGTGACCAAATAATTTCATTGGTGGAAAGTATGTATTAAAGTTCATTACGCGTCTCAATATAATTTTCACATACATCCGATAAGTACATTTTGAAGTAAGACAGTCTGTAAAGGTCATTTTTAGCTACGTAGGAGGGCTTAGAAACAGTGTTTCTATAGAACATGGTGCCTTAACGTCGATATTCCGACCTTGTCTAAAGTGTGTTTTCTTTTCGTATGTTGTCACAATGGTCGCATATGGAATAGTTTCGTTAAAAAAATTGTCAGAACACACTGCAACGCAATTTCAGCAGTGGTACGAGACACCCTTACGGTAGCGAGTCGGGCACATTGTAGTCATGGGAGTTAAGATGGGTTCAAATTGATAACGTAACAGTAAGCGTAGAACATAGGTCGTTCGCACAAGAACTAACCTCTATGTATTCTTACCTACCGATTCACAACCGCAAAAAAGTGGCCGTATGCATAGAGATGCTGACATAGAAAATGGTAATATTTCATTTCTTGTGCGTACGCATAGGACAGCAACCAATCACAGCAAAGAAATTTATATGTGTCCGCCATGTTGGTTTAACCTCCTCACAAGAACAAAATAAAGCTGGAATAAGAAATTGCAATGTTAAAATCTATATTTCTATATTGTAAACAAAGTTCTACGCTGTGTAGTTTATAGGAATTTTGTTTCTATATTTCTTATTATCTCCAAATACGATTCCACTTCAAGTATGTTGCAATGACTTTCGGTAGATTTTATACAACAAGTAATATTTCAGATTCGTCGAAAAAAAATGTCATTGGCTAAACATAACAGTAAGAATCCAATTGTTAACTAGTTTTGCACAAGTCGTCTGGTCGTGCACAATTTCTACTGTTTTGTTATGTATTCTGTGCATATGTTCTGTAATTGTGAACGAACCTATATGAGTAGGGATTATTTTTAAAAGTAACGTTTCGAAAGACGGGGAGGGATGAGCAGGGGGTGGTAGGGGTAAATGTCCTCCCTCCCCTCCTAGCTGTCAGATGAGTTGTCCCAGCCAGTGAGCGGTGGGCAGGCAGCCAGTCACCAGTTTGTCGTCTGTCACAGCGGATGATGGAGCTGCCGGCAGGTCGCCGAACTGAGCCTTGTTCGCTACACTCTAGCTTAGTTCAGTCCGCCTGCGTTAACTAAATGACAACCACAATATTTATTCACTCTGGTTTCGTTTGATTTATTGCCACCCTAATTTATATACCCCAATGTTTGTACGGCAGATGTTCCATCATTTTGCTGTAATAGCACTTGTCCAGTATACTTGCCTTGATGTTCCTCGCAGAAAAGCCCTCAGAAAATTATATGTTTTATCGAATATAGTCATTTGTGTTTTGTCCCTGGAGTATGGTGTTATGTTGTTCTACTATTTGTTCAATAGGCATAATAAAGTCTAGTAAAGCCTACAAGCCTGCAGAATAATTTTGCACTACAAATTGTAGTTAGTGAATATTCTCCTATTCATTTTTGGAAAGTGTTTACTCTAAATCGTTATCAGTGACTATTCACTTATTCACTTTTGGCAAAAATTATAAACTATGCCAGTATAAAGTGTTAAAAACAAGATTGAGAAAAAAATTGTTATTACGTATGTACATTTTAACACAAGCGCCATAGGCATTAAAAGCCATATTTCAAAATTGATTGATCTTCTTAGCTAAAAAAGATCAAGAACAACAGCACTTCTCACCGTAGTTAAATGTAACCTACCGATTACGATTTCAACAATACGGCGCCGGAAATATATAAATTTGCTGAAAATGGTAACATGTATTCCTGCGATTGTAATTAGACAAGTAAATCATACTTAACAACATGTATTGTTACACAATACACACGCAACATATTAAAAGAGGTTTCAGAAACATTCAACGATTTAGTGATTTAACATCAGCATCTTTATGTATTCAAATAACCAGAACAAAGTGTCTCTCAATCTTAACGGTTTAAGCTAATAATGAAATTAATTTTATTTATCTCAGTGAAGTAAAAACTTTATAGAAAACGTTTTATTAGTTTATTAATGACATATTCCTAACGAATTACTGTAATATGTCATTTGTGATTGTAACTCACTTTATTATTAAAATCGTTCACCATTTGGTCACATAACTATTGAGAGGTGGCGCTGTTCTTAAAACACTTTCAGATAAAATGATTTATAAAATAACGTAAAATGTGTCCGTAAATACAGTCTTTGCTGAATTATGTATGATGGACCTGGACAGAGCCGTCAAATAATTCTGAGAGTGCTGTGCTATTTATTTGTCACATTCGTTAAGTGTCATTGCAAAGGAAAAACTTTAAAAATAAACGCTATGTATATCTTTGTCCACGGAGAGGAAAACATTTTGCAGAAGTTATTGTACTTTTAAATTCATATCTTATGAACACAAAAATATATCCGTTAAGGGCGTCGCATATCGCGCACTTCAAATGCGTTGTACTGTGTGCGGAAATACGTTTTTTACGGAACTATTCCACATGCACCCATTGTGCCAATGTACAAAAAGAAAACGTACTTCGGAAAAGGCCGAAAAGTAATTATCATAACGCCATGTTTCCATGCCCTCAAACATAGCAAAAACGGCCTTTACAGACTGCCATACCTCGCAGTGTATACTAACCGTATGTATGTATGTATGTATGTGTGGATGTATGTATGTATGTATGTATGTATGTATGTATGTATGTATGTATGTATGTATGTATGTATGTGAAACTCGGATTGAGACGGACACTGAACTTTGATGCAAACTTTCCACCATAAAATTATATGGTCACTGCTTAAGAGGGCGTGGTACATAATTCAACGTTAAAAGCGTTAATCTACAACTATAGGTTTCTTGAAGCCAATTTGCGAAAATTAAACAATAGCAATCCTAACAACAGTTTTAGCCAACGTTTTAAACAAAATTGTTTCCAGTGTTGCCAACTTCTGAGGCACAATCTCTGACGCCAGAACCTCGTGCATTTAACTGCAGCGCAGGAGATCACGCGTAACGAATTAGTAATTTTGGATAAATATTTACTCATTAAGTTGACAAATACCATTATCTATGAGTGTCTTTGAGTAATTCGTCCATATTGGCTTCGAAAAAAAAGCGTAGAAATCAATTGATGTTTTCAGCGTTTATTTATCTACCACGCACTCTTAAAGTCCCTTAGTAAAAATTGGACGGAAGGAATCTTGCATGCTAGTCCAGCGCTTGGTTCGTTGAGGCGATGCGGCGTTTGATAAGCGCTTCAAGTTCGTTCTTATAGCTCTGTCACTTCTGAATTTCTAACACGCCGGTAGGTAGCGCTCTTAAAAAATACTGTAAACTGTGTACTACATAATGTGACTTCGTAAGTAAGTTCTCAGTTTACTTGAGTGCGTATAATAAATAGTTCGTTAACTATAGAAAATGTTTCGCACTTTGTAATACAAGTAATTATTTTACTAGATTAAAACCTTGATAGAAATATAAAAATGCGTAAGTATTTATTTATCTCATTACTCGCTAGACTGACATCACTGATTACGCTGAGAAGTGCAAGCAGTGAATTATTTGACAGTAACAGTGGTCTTGAGATAAATTTGACTGCTCGGTGTTACATTCTGTTGCGCTGCTTTAAATAAATGTTGCGTAATTTGACCCTCCCTCTTAATATTTCAGTGGTAAAAATATAATTTTTCCCGTTGTGGAACTTTTCGTTAAGTGACGCAACTTTGCTGGTAGCACAAAATATTCAGTGATGGAGCTGTTTAAAATAATTTTTAGTGAGTTTGATTTTGGTTACGACCACCGGTATGTATTCTGTCTGTAGTAAATTTGTAACATCAGTAATATATTAGATATCTAGAAGCGAGTGAGAAGAGTTTCAATTGACATAACAGTACTTACAATACATAGTAGCATTTTTCCTTCTCTGACAGTACATTTCGTAGCGTACTTTTATATATCAGACGTTACATGTGTGCTGCTGTCATCAAGCCAGCGGAAAAGGAGTTTTTTAAACGTGGAGCTGTGGTCATCACTTTCATAATGTGCAGAGCTGGGATTTCCTATGCATCCCTCAGCAAATGCGCCGTATATCGTGTTCCTGTTGATGCGTCCTGGACGTGGAGTGACCGTCTGTCGTGACTGCAGCCACTGCCGTACATACTTCAAGGCCGTGTACTTGCAGTCTGGGCGTCGCCTGGACCATAGACAACCTCCTGTCACGCGTGCGTGTTTACATGACGAGGTTGCCTACACGACATCTGGCAGGCGGAGCGGAAGAGCGCAGCTTCGCTGCCCGTTAGTTTAAGCTGGATTCACAACCACCACTTAGCATACGTGTGTACGTACGTGTAATATGTAGTAGAAACACCGAGTGTGCATTCGCATCCTCGCATAGCATGCGTGGGTACGTAACAGAGTTGATCAACTTTCTACGTCAAACGTACGTACGCTAAATGATGGTTGTAAATGCAGTATGTGCCAACGTAAGACTCGATTAAATATTAATTTATATTGTCTGTAATAAGACTCGATTAAATAGTAATTTATATTGAGAAATCATTTACTTTGTGGTCATAAATTATTTTATTCACTTCAAAAATTAAAATCAATTACGATCATGTGTCACCGACATTTTGTTACGACAAAAACAATTTCTGCGAATATCTAGATGTGTGATTGTTGTGAATCCGATCTCTAATGCTTAACGTACGTATGTGTATTCATACGTACGTTAAGTGAGGTTGTGAATCCGGCCTTAGGACAGGGGATGCCAAACTCTGTGCCTACGGAAGAAATACTGGCCCGCCACGGCATTTAGAATGGCCAGCCGAGGCATTTGCCCTATATATTTTTAAATTATTTACAAAAAAAAAAAGAATTCCGTAATTGGCATTGTATGTTTTCTAAATAATGTGAAGAACCTTAAGATAATAATTTGTACACAATTCTTCTTCGTCATGCCCGACTAAGGAGCGCGATTGAACTTATTTAGCTGATGTTACTACCTTTTTCTTCTTCTCCTAAAATATCTTCATCTTCTCACTGTGGCTTTTCTTGCGATCTTCCCACCAGGTTTTGTTGACGTTAGTATTTTAGTGGTTTGCAAATTGGTGATTGCCAACTAGTTTTCTGAACTTTGGTCTGTCTAGTATAGTGTCATCTGTGATGCTTATTTCCTGAAGATCTTTTCCAACATCAAGCAGCCAATTATTTTTAACTTTCATTGTGAGGACAAGGTTAAGAATTCTTTTGGTCAATCTCTGATTGTCCATTCTGAGTATATGTCCATAAAGTTTCAAACGTCTTTTCCTAAATATGTCTGTGATTTTTTCCGAGTTATGGTATAATTCTTGAGATTTTCTTTGTCCCCTGTACAGACTGGTGCAAAAATTTTTCTTGGGCTTTTTCTTTCTTGCTTGTCTACATCTTTAATAAATGACACTACTCTAATTATTTCTAAAGTCCCATCTGGTCGTTTAAAACAGAGAGTTTTTGTACGCAATTAATATATATAATATATAACAATATTCCACAAAGGCTTGTTCTGTCTGTCGGCGTAGCGTATATAGTTTTACATGGCCTGGCAGTATGGCGCTGCCGCGCGGGCTAAATTCGTATTTTGAGCTCATAGAAAGTAGTCAATGTTACATAAGTTATCTTTGGTGGCCAGTGACATGAGTTGAATAAACTTTTCCCGCCATAGCTCCAAAAAGGTTGGTCAACCCTGACGTAGGCTATACACAGTAAATGGAGCCCTTTTGAAGACCTGGTTACATTTTTTTCCTTTCTACCAATGTTAATTATTTTCTCTTATTAACTTAAGCATTCTTTTAAGAGTACCTGACTTGGTAAATAGATTTCAAAGTTCTCAAAATTAAACGTCTGAAGCCACAATTAATTATTCTTTTTATTTGTTATTTTTTACAATACTTTCTTCAAAATAATACACTTTACTGTGAGTAACTTGTAATTACAACTTCATAACTAAGTATATTTACGGCATTGCTCTTCATTTAATCAGTAACTAATTTTTTCATTCACTGGAGGACTTACGAGTGATTACTGTATCTCTAAGTAGAGTAATGGCTGTATTTCAAGAAATACAATAAACAAGGAAAGTTAAATATAGTATGAGAAAATTTTGTTACTGCCGTTCGATAATATGAATAATTGTTGGTTAAACTCGATAACCGATCGCATTCCTAGAAATTAAAGGGAATGTTACTTGACTATGAGTTATAGTATTTTCAGTACTAATAAACGAAAACGTAAAATTAAATACTCTTCATACATCAATGTAATGCATTAAGATGTTAATACCACGCGAACGTCTTGGTATTCAATTTATATGGTGAAGGTGGAACTTCTGCCAATAGAAATGAGAAATGTTTTCCTGTGGGCCTACTACTTGGGTGATGTTTCGCATAAATGTGTTAAGGGATACGTCCACCAAGCTTGCAACTACGGATGATAAATTGAGAGTACATATTAAATATATTAAGTCTACTTCTCAAATGGAGCAATTTTAAGATAGTCGTTTGAAATTCAGTATGCTGATTTGTGGACGTACGCCATTGTAGTACTGCAATGCCGGTTCTGCTCAGAAGCATTATCTCCCGCTGTAAGAGTCCTTCAAACAGTTAAACAGAATTCACTTTCACACAGAAAACATGTCATTTTTTTTTGTTTATTATTTAACACATACAACGTAATATTTAACTTTAAATTTCACACAAATTATCAGCACTTGTTTTTATGGCCTTATGTGTGGCAATCTTTATCAAAACGTGTAGATTTTTTTAAAGTTATTTTTAAAATAGATACATTGAGAAGAGGTTTCTTCAACATTTATTCCCTAGTTAAATGCATGGCTGCAAGCATAATAGAAAGACCTTATGAAGGTCAATTTTTAGAACTTATATAAATGCATTTAATGAAACATTCACTAATATAAAAGCACACTGTGCAGTACACATTTTGGAAACCATACAACAGAACTAGTGAGTGTATGTTTGCTACTTACATGAAAAAATTCTTCTTAGCGCCTCTTAATATTTCAGCGCATTGTCATCCTTATGTTAATTACTTTAAAAAAGTTTATTAATTTAAATACTAATTAAAGAATAGAACATCATACAAAAGTGACAAGAAGTATTAGTATTTACACATTGCATGTATATTTACATGCATATTTTATGTACACATATACGCGTAAATAATTGTATATTTTTCATTATCGAAATGGTACTATTTTCCGTTAAATGTGCAATAGTAATTTATTTATGATTTAAAAATCCCTATAATATTCCTAAGGTTTTGCTAATACTTCTTATGCAACAATCAGTCATTTTTCTTATTCTATTATTTTTACCCGTGAAAACCTCACAATATTAATTTTCTCCGGATATTTTTCAGAAAGAAACTCCAAACCAGTAAGATGGAATACTTCCATCTCTACAGACTATAGTCAATTCCTTTCCTGTTTCCTATATTTCTAAACTATTGGGTCCAATTGCACTGACCTCGTGGAAGACGAGACTTTAATCCCTACCTACGTACCTTCATTAGTCTGCCTGCTCTTAAAATATGTTGCATCTAGCTGCGATTGTTCTTTAATTTGACGAAAGTATAAACTTATTTCCATATAAGTTTAAAAATAAAGTATAATTTTAGAAATGTTTGTGCCTTAAACAATCTAATTCAGCCATTCCAGGAAGCCAATTGTTGTGGCTGTAGAGGTTCAGTGAAGAGTTATATTTGCCTTTACTGGGATCCTAAGTTTACAGTTTTAAACTTGCTTAAATGTATTATTTTATCTTTGCGAATGGGACATTTCATTGATGTGTACTGTAAAAAAAAGTATTTGTGAATGTAACACATCAATGAATTTGAACATTAAGAAAGAAAGCACGGTAAAACAGTATCCTACACAGCACTGGTAACGATCTTAAAGGGAACAGTAATATGTATACCAGTTTTACCAGTCTTGTAAAGTAACAATGCCCAACACTTGCTCTGCTTACTAACTGAATTATACTGTGTATTGATGGAAAACTTCCATTACTTTTTACGCAGCTTTTTTTACACCGTGTACTTATGTTGACAATACTTGTTACACTGCCACAAATTATTTGTTAAATTTGTGTTACACGACAGATAGCTGGACCATTATTTCATATTAACACAGCAATCACACCAGTATGTACAGCTCGTGCCAAATACTGTTTCCCTCTGCAACCTGTCCGAGTACGATTTTGGGTATGGATACTGAGTAGGCGGATATGTCGGTTAAGGTTACTCTACAGGGAAATACGTAATTGGATAACCTGCTCTTAGTTCAGCCGGCCTGGGTCGAGCTCTATTGGCAAGTCTAATGGTGCGAAGTAGTATCACAATGGAGCTATGTTGTCTGGTGATCCACTGGGTAAGACGCTGTATTGATCGGAAACTCTTCGTTGTAACAGAGCCAAAGTGAGGGTCGAAGCTGTAGCTCAGCAGCTAACTAGTCACACTAAGCAAAGGTTAGGGGGTTGACGGCGATCTTGGGCGAGGGGTCAGAGGGGGATATGAGAGATGACTGGGGATGCCGGAGTGCCATGACCTTGGCCCAGTGGCAACATCCTCCAAGGAGGACGAGCACGCGAGACGTCGGTGAGGGTGGGAGGGAGGGGGGAGCTGTATCTTCTCAGGTGACCGCACAGTCAGCCCGCCTGCGCCCTCGCGGCCGGCGCTGCATGTCGGGACGCTAGCAGGAGTCAGTACCCAAGTTCCACCCGCCAGGTGTCGAGTTGCCGTCCGCGACATGTCTCCCGTGTCGGCCGTCGTCCTCATCTGCTGGGCCGTCGCCTGCGTCCAAGGTACGTCGTACACTTGACCCGCCCACCTGGCCTATTAACACTCTCTCCCCCTCCCCCAACCCCTCCTACTGCACCTTCCCCCTTTAACACTTTACCGTGGTCCAATGTCCGACCATCTTCAAATTAAGCTGCTGCGTCTCTCCCTTCTCTAGTTCTAAAGCTATCGTCATCTTAATTTTAATAGCTGGGCTCCTTTATAGCCCATATATGTGCAACTAGATTTCTTCATACCACTACGTGAACGACTGTAAATGACTGAGCTTTGGAAACTAACAAAAACAACCATTTACACTTAAAATACAGTTTCTAGAATACGAGCTTCGATTTTGAATGTCGACAATTTTAAATCACATAAGTTGATTACTCTAACTAATAAAGGCACGTATTAAACAGGCTATAGTCTAACAAGAACTTTTGTAACCGTGTAATGGTAGTATTTACATAAACTGGCTTTGTATGCGTAACGAGAGATATAACGATTGGTCTACCGACGTAAATTGGGTCGCCAAAGATTTGTCAGTATCGCATTAATCGTAGCGTCTATTGCGAGTCGTATTAATTTCAACCTGCGTAGAGGCGATGACGTAAGATACGAATGGGCAAGAATCAGCCTTATGTTTGCGTATTTTCAACCTTGTAATGCATAATAATAAAACGGCAAACAGGTTGTGTGAACACTTAGGGATTCCTACTTTAGAGTAAGTTTCAGAAATCTTTTCGAACTAGCAACTGTTAAAATAAAATATTCCTGATCATCAAATGTATCATATTACAAAAAATCCTTCCCCCCGGAAATATTCAAAGCAATCTACACACGGAAGTAATATTAGTATTTCAACTGTGGTTCTCCTGTAAGGCGTTGTTGAATAAATTAACCGAAACATCACGTAGGATTTCCCTCCGAGATACTTTTCACCGACGGTTGTGCTACATATTTTCACCACGGTCTTTAACTTAACCATAAGGCGAAATTATTCCACTATACATCCTAATGTGTCATTTTCACAAATTCATCGGTATACTACGCGCGAACTTTTGGAAATATACCTCTTTTAGTATTTCGAATGTGTGTCATATTACTAAATATGTTTACATCAAATCACATTCTGGTATTCTCACAGGACTTTTCCGATTGTAACTAAATAGCGAATTCAACTCCCGCAGCGTTTCAACCGCTTAAAATATTAACATATATTGCTTTGCTGAGTGTGGCGCTCCTTGTTGAACACCTATTGTATTGGCGTTTATATCAGCCATCAACAGACTATTAGTCTGCCCCTCTTTCCAAGAAATTGGATTTTTATTCAGTTACTATATTCGCGGTTTATCGTAAACAGCACATAAAGAAACGCAAAAATAAAAACGTAAAATCTACACGTCTCTGGAAGTAAATAGAGAAAAAAAAAGGCTGTTAATTCTATGTAACAGTTGTTGCCAACTTTATAAGCATTCACCTGGCCAGAGAGACTTTTTGCCGTAATCTTCAGATACACTTAAATTCGGGTTTATAAATTGTCTGGGTATCACTCGGATGAAAAATGTTTGCTCACGAAGTTGGTGAAAATGATATTCTAGGTTTGGCTTTATTTTGTTTTTCCTATATTAAGTTTAAAGAAAACTGCACGTTTAATACGGCGCGCTTAACGTTAAGTAATGTGAGACGCCTTTGTCAGTCGTCTGCGATGATGTCAGTAGTAGGTGGAAGAACCTAGGTCGTGTATCTGACAATTCCCAGTTTGCCCTGTTGTGAGTCGCAAATATCTCGTAACCCTAGTTAACATTGCCATTAATGCCATTTACTTTCACCATTATTTTACTATCCAGTAAAAAATTATGGAACTGCGACTTTGAAACAATTGGATTCTCATATAGATATAGTATTTGAAAAATAAGGTGTTTTTACACTTTTATCTAGAAGCACGTTAATGTCATTGTAAAAGTATAGTAAGAAGAAAAAAATTTCTGAATAACTTACCTGTGCCACAAGTTAATTTCTTGAGCCAATTCAATTTTATTCATTGCCTCCGTATCGCTCATGACACAAAGCGTCCAGTGTTTGTACCTAATTGAATCAGACCAGCAGATATGTGCTGTATATAGCGAATGGCACTTTATTCCAACGTACAGTGTGTTGGTAAACACTGTCATAGTTTGTAAATTATTGCAGGAACTTGACTCTCGCAGCAACAAATCTACTTTGCTTGTATTTAACACGCTTAATTAGCATTAAGGGGGAGTGTTAGACAATTCTATTATATTTTCAGTTTTTGAGCAATAGCGTTTATCCTAATTTTATTATAAAAATGGTCTCTTCATTCGACAAAGCATAGGATATATTTTTGTAAACTGCTTGACATAAATAATAATGTAATCTCCCATTAATTTGTCACACAGAATCATTGCAAGATAATTATAGGTTAACTTTCAAGAATTCTCTTGCAATGATTCTGCATGACAAATTAATTAAAGATTCCACTATAATTTACGTCAAGCAGTTTACCAAGAATATATCCTATGCTTTGTTAATAAGAGAATTTTGATAATAAAATTTTAATAAATGTTATGGCTTAAAAACTGAAAATACAATATAATTGTCTAACACTCCCGCTTAAACACTCTCCAGAGCTTTGGGGAAGGGCGTGGGAAACACGAATGACGTTACTGTGAGTCGAACATAATTTAACATGTAAATTCCTATCCTCGTTCACGCCAGGTCTTCAAGATAAGCAGCATATTAAGTTAGATGTATCAGTGTTAAAATATTCGCTTCGTATCCGGGAAGAAATGGGTTCGATTCCCGACCTAAACGTGTATGTTTTCCAGTGCTTTCCGAAATTCTAAACCATGCAAAGCGAATGCTGGGATGGTTTTCCAGTACATTCCCCGTCTGATTTTCGCCGCCTGTATTTTACGTATTTGAGATATGGAAGTGAGGAGCACTAAGGGTGATAGACCACGTGCAACACGCCTTACTGTAGCCTCTAGGCGCAGGTCGCAGATATGGCGTGGAGTCTTCTAGCCAACGATTCACTCTATGAGACATTCACTGGTGTACTTCGTCATTTTTTTGATGTAATATTAAAGTTAAGGTGTAGGTACAATACAATTCACCCATTTTCGGCATTTTTGACAGCAAGAAAAAACTTAAAATTAGCGGAGGACCGTAAACGGACATACGCACTTATAACGTTCATTAAATACTATTCCAAACCTGCCGTCATATAGCCTCATCTTGAGCAGTATTAGAACAATCTAACTCTTTCTTCTGAATTCCTGCACACTATACATTGGCCTGTGCTTGAGGCCACATAAAGCACCCAATGAAGGATTAAAATTATTTGTCCATGTGTAGTATCTTGTGATTTTTAAGTATCGAAAGGAAATTGTTATATATAGGTATAGTGCATAAACGTTACATGTTGTCTCAATGAGAATAATATTAGGAAATTAATCGTTCTTACAAATTTTTGGGAGTATGTGAAACCAGAAATTAACCTCATCATGAAAGCACGAGGTCAGAAGCTCAATAATTGTTTATCAAGCGACCAATTCCATTAACGCTTTTTTTACCGACTATGTCAAAGATTACGTTATGTACACATATACATCTTATATATATATATTTGACGAAGTTGGTGAAAATCGAAAACGGAATTTGTCGCCTGATAAACAGTTATCCAGCTTCTTTTACAATGTATTGAATTCAGTTGTGTTTTGTTAACGTGATTTGTCCAACATCTTTGTACATAAATGTACACAATATGTTTTGATGGACGCAATAAACTATAACATACTTCAATTGACATTATGATGTCGTGTTAGGCGCACACAAAGACTTGCTAAATGCATGAATGAAAACTGCACGTTTCTCGAAGCCCATATGCTCAGATATACAATGGCAGACCTAAACAAAAATTTTAACCAACTTTTTAACGAAACATTTTTCTTGGGTGATGTATTTCTTCCCAAATTTCGTATTTTTTAGTTCCACTCCATAAATTACGATAAATAAATTTGTCACGTTGGCAAAATATTTATTACTTAAGCTGACAAAAACTATTATCTGGATTGCTCTTTCATCATATTTTAAATTAATAGCTCTCAAAAAATTAGGACTTCAGTTACACTTTTTCCCATAATTTATGTATGTACCACGCCCCATTTTCCGTGTGTCAGCTGGTATGGTATGTTGGGTGGAACCCGGAAGTTATTAAGCAAACGGTTTGCTCGAATATAAAGAAAACGGCGCCCCAGGTGGTGTTCATTTGAGACGCCACTCGTATGGTTGCAAGCAGTCTTCGGAGAAGTAGGCTTCCTCCACCTCGTACAGTGGTTGGTCCCCATCGGCTCCTGCGATTATCGATCAACCTGCGGCGCATCATCACTCCAGCGGCCGTCAGCACTTCTTTACAACTGCTCTCCTTCTTCTCCTCTCTCTCTCTCTGCTCGCTGGTCGCCACCCCCCCCCCCCCTGTTCCAACCGAGGTTATACATCGTCGCTGTGGGGGCGGGTCCATGCCGTGGAAGAGAGGAAAAAATCTCTTCCCGTGAGTAAATTGTTTCAGTCAGACCACGACCTCTTTCCGAGCGACCAATCGATACTCCCTGCAACTTGATCAACTGTGGATGCGAAGACGTGACTGCTTTTATGGAGAGGAAGGTGATGTGCTCTTCTATTCGTCGTGGATCGAGGAAAATGAGCAAACTTTTGCGGAGAGGTTACATTCGTCTTATTTACTTTTGTGACGAATTTGAGGTTGTATATATAGCTTCAGTGACAAACGGTCGCTAACTTAAGGACGTTGGACCCGTAAAAATTCAAAATTTTATATTTGTGCCAAATACTGTTCAACTTTTACACATAAGATAACATGTCATTTCCCCAAATAGGAAAAAAAATAGGTCCCATAGTTTTAGTATAATCACCTATCAGAGACGCAAAATGGCAGTTGCGGTGTAGCCAAAATAATAAAAAATAATTAACTTGCAGAAACAATATCATTCATATTAATTCTTAATTATGTGAGCTACTTCAAGACACTTTTGTGAACACAAAGCGATACATTTTTGTATTTTTAAAAAATTATTGAAAATGAGTAAATTTTTGCATAACTTTACTTTCGGCTACTGCTGAAATTTTTAAAACTTACTTTTGTCAACCATGTCATAAAATGCATTGATATACTGACTATCAGTTACGGTAATTTTGAATTTGTTAGTTAATTACTTTTTTTGATTTTGGCTACACCGCAATGGTCAATTTGTGACTTTTATGAGTGATTATGCCAATACTATGGGGCCTAATTTTTTTATATTTGGGGGAATGACGAGTTATCTGGTGTGCAAAAGTTGAACAGTGTTTGGCACAAATATTTAAAAAATGATACTTTACGGGTCCAACGCCCTTAAGCGCGTGCGAGATTGGTTTAAGAACTACATCACGAAAGACATGAAACCAAAGAATTTCTTGTAAAGAGTTGACTGTGTTGGGAATGTGAATTCTTTTAATTTTAATTTTAAATACAGTGGAGAAGAATATGTCTACCTGGGTGATATAACAATCTGGTCAAAATACCTAAGCCTTTAGAATTATCGTTTATTAAGTTTTCACACATTTATGTGCAATAGAATAGTGGTTTAAGGAGCAGTCCTACCTACGTTGTAGTGAATTGTGCTTTTTAACAAATTTTGGCAAACCTTTTAACGCGCATTACACTTGTATACATACAAAAAACTATGCCGCTATATTTTTAAAAATTAGGGATGCATATTACAAAATTTTCCGGCCTTCTCAAAATGGTTAAAAACGACTTTTTCAGACCGCCGTACTTCAAAATGTACTAATCGGATGAATGTGAAATTCAGAAATGTCACTGAACTTTCCTATAGATTTTCCAGCAATAAAGCTATATGGTCACCTTCTAAAGTCCCATTGTAATAACGTATCGGTGGAAATATTGCATGCTCATTCAACGCTTGGTTTGATACGATATGCTGTTTGATGCGCGTGTCAAGGTCGCCCTTATAGCTGATTGGCGGCAGGCGTTTCCGCCATGTTGCTGGCCATGGAAGCCATTTTGCTGGTGGCGTGTGTAACTGAGTTCGTCGTACTACCGGCTGTTTCACTTCTGTATTCCTACATATTCTGTGACAGGCTGTTTCACTTCTGTATTCCTACATATTCTGTGACAGAGGCTGGTTGGAACCTCAAGGGGAACAACCGAGGTGCGACTAGGCGAGGATGAAACTGCGATGGTTCGGCGTTGTCTTCCTCAGTATGGGGATTAAGGGAAAGCACAACACCCAGGGATCCTTGACCCACCAGTCAGGAATGCTGACCACGGACTAATCAAACCTTACAATACCTAAATGCTGCTCGTATTTAGCCTAGGAAATATCGAGAGTGACTGGAGCCGAATGCCATACCTCTCCAGAGCGAGTACCTACCAGGGGGACATTAAATTATATCATACGATAAATAACTAGCAAAGTTTAGCGAAGGCCCGCACTAGACGTGCAAAACTTTCAGGAAGATATCATCGCCACGGAATATGGGTTTAAATTGCACCGAGAGAATTATTTAGTTGATTAAATAGTTTGTCTCAACCAAATAGTTTGTTTTGTGTAGATGCAATAATATATTTTCTTGCCGAGACAAAATTACTTTCTGTTCTTCATTTGTTGCCTCTCAAAGTGTGAGATTTTGTTGGCGTACGACAAAATGTTTGGCTGTACATTTAGTTCCGTACATACACACGAACGTAAATACCCCCATCCAACACAAACATATAATGAAGTGCCCCCACTCACTCACTCAATCGCAAACACACAACCAAACCACTGGGCATACAGAGATGACATTTTGAGGATGGCTTCCCCTTACGCCGTAGGCACCCACTAAGAATGAATTTTTCGAAATTCAAAAATTAAGAATGTGAAACAGGGTGGTGTGCGTTTTCCATGAATCCTTGGTAGCGCCCAAACCCGTTGAGATATCGATGTAATTTTTGCCTCAAACATATTTATTTCCATATTTTTACATTTTTTGAAGTTCAACAATTAGGGGTGAAAAGCCGTAAAGTGTTTACCATGAACCCTCGATAACTCTATAACTAGTTGAGATATCTAATTGATTTTTGCTTCAACATTTTCAGGATTTTTTGAAATTCAACTTCTAAGGGCATTAGAACAATAAGGCATGGTTTCAATTAATCATTTGCATCGCTTAATCCTTTTGAGATGATTTTGAATATGAATGAAGATAACATAAATACCTAAATAGCCATTTCAAGATTTTTTAAAAAATCTACAATTTAGAGGATGAAAAGTGTTTCACAAATCCTGAAAAGCAGGATAGGCCACGGATAAATAATTTAAAAGGTATTATTTTTTTCGTAATGTTTATATATGTATATATATATATATATATATATATATATATATATATATATATATATATAAATCTTTGGGCACAGGCCTGAATATACACATTACACATTTAGTGTCCCAAGAATTCGGACGACCTATCTTGGCATAGTTATTTGGAACATTGGTAAGATATTTTGGGTTCAAATCCCGCGTAAAGCAAGGCGACGGGGAATTGCTGTGATATTATATACGCACATATTAGTGGCAACTGGCAGAATAGTTAATTTTCTATTTGAAGTATGAAAAATTAAAGGGTTACATTCTCGTGCGGTGTATCCACCCACTAAGCAGTGAAAACGGGTAAAATGTGTAGGCCTACTACCGATTGTCTCGATATCCCATAAAACTGGTGATGTATAGTTATGTTTCAGGAGGGAGAGGGAAGTCGTAAAATGTGTTTTCGCCATATCCTCAATATCTCACTAACACGATTAGATATCGTTATAGTTTTTCCTTCAAGAATTCCACGGGGGCAATTGTTTTATTTTCATACTTGTTAAAGGAATGACTTTCACATGCAGATATTTATTTTTGGTTTTCTGTTGACATTGTTCTATTTGAAGTTATTTGTACTGCTATGGAGTTTCGTTAAAACTCTAGAAGCTATTTATATTGCTTCTCACGAAAATCTTAAAATAAATTTTACAGATAGAAATTTAATTCAAAACGCTCTCAAACAAAGATTAGGTTGAACTAGCAAGATATTTGTTTATATATTCCCAAATAAATTATTACATTTGCTTCACCACAATATGTGCGTGTTCCCTCGACTTAACACATTATTTCAAGTACAATATGTTATATTGCGTTTCTTACTTTGTCCAGCAAATGAAACAATTTGTTATTTTAAGTAAATATCTGTTGGCTCCCGTACGGAAACATATTTAGGTAGCATTTTGTCAGTGTATGAGCAACCCAAACAGAGGTAAGCGACTTTCTTCGATACTATCGTGACGATATATAGGAGGGGAGGGAGGGAGCTTCATTCGTCAACAAATATTGAACTGAAGATTCATTCGAATGCTTTGCCAAGTCAGCCAAAACTTGTGTGAGAACTTCCGAGGTGGCATCATCAGTAAATGTCACCAAGAGCGACTGAGGAAGTCATTCACCTACCAATCCGTTCATTTCATAACCTTACGAGTTAATAATTTTTATGGCATCATATTATAGTGTAATTGCCTTAAAATCTACATTTCTTCGTGGCAAAGTGTTGTACAATGCTTCGTTACAATAATGGAAAAGTTGTTGATAAATTATATTTATCACGTCACAAACGGCCACCAGTTATAAAAAACAAGGTATTTCAAGAAGCAGCCATAAGAATAAACTAAGAATGATGTATTTTGCAACATATATAACACGAGTTATTATAATAGGGTTAATAAGTTAAAGAGGTTCGTGAACAAGTCATATTGTTCCTTTTTTACTCATCGGCCACTGTACCTCGTAGAGCTGCTGCTGGCACCTCACCACAAAGAAAAACTTACTTTGATATTAAATTCTTCTGTGAATGTGGTCTCAAATGAAATAAACGAGAACAATTTAAAATATGGATATAAAATGAGTTTAAATTATTTTTGCTCAAAGTGTTGTTGAACAGAGCCCTTTATCCAAGTTACGAATTGGGAATTTAGACCAACGCTTGCATAACAGGAACATTATCACCCCCCTTTATTTTTGACCACCAGCATTCCCCACTAGGATATCTAGATCTTGTCCTTGTGTCTTGCTTGTCCATGAAAGATCACAGCATGTTCACTAGTATGCCATACAGTAGTTATTTGTAAACGATTCTTGTAATGAGGGCAAATTACAAATCAAAGTAGTATTTTGAACACACGCCATTGCAGCACATGGTGAGTGACAACAGAAAATCAGAGAAATCACCCAGACAGACAGACAAGTAAACACCCGAAAGGATTTTGTTGCCAGCTGCCAACTTGCAGAATTGCACGTGTTTTCCTCTGTTTGCCAGTTGACAGCGAAATTCTTTTGCTGTTTACTTGTCTGTTTGTCTGCGCGTATTCTCTGGTTTTCTGTGACACACCATTTGCTGTAATGGCGTATGTCCAAAATATTTCTATACCATACAGCTGTTTACTGCAAGCCACTGTCGCCTTGCCGAGCCAAGTGGCGGTGTTTTCGCTCACTGGACTAGCAGTCGAGAGAACCCAGGTTCGATTACTGCTCCGGCCATTCTGATATCAATCTCCCATAGTTGTTCGGAATCCCTCCGAGGATGTTGGTATACGTAGTTCATTGCCACAATCCTTGACCACTGTCCTTTCCTGTACCCGATTTACCGTGCTATTTGGTTTCGCATAAATTTGAGGGTTTTATGTCATAGTAAACCAAGTGTATTTTCTTGAATGTCCGGAAAAGTAAGATTTAATTCAGACATGAACCTTGAACTTGAGAATTGGTATACACAACGTATTCGTTATTACACAAATTGATCGTGTTTATTTAGTTATACGTACATACAATTTAGGGTAAGAGAAAACAATGTTTGTGATTCAGTAAGAAACAATTGACTTGATTCACTATGGCATCAGACCCTCCAAATGACCTCGCTGTCATCGAGATGTTTAGACCCTGTCTACTTTACTCTGTTGCTCCCTCTGATTGTGTTAGCCTCACTATAGTACGCAGACTGCACGAGGCTTATTGTTCCATATGTGATTCTCTCATAGACGTTTAATTGATAACCTGTTTCTTACGATAATGCCCAATGTGTTTTAATTCATTAAGTTGCACAAAATCATTCACCTTTATAATTCTTAGTACTAAGAGTCATGAAATCTAGAGACAAACCGTTGCTATAAGAAAATCCAAATGAGGGAAAATGAGGTGATATACTTCATATTTCGTTCCTCATATTAATGGTTAGAAAAAGTGTACATTTTGTTTTCATCTGAACATTAAGTTACATCAATTAGATGTTGAATGTATCCACGAATGAACAAGAAGATACACTCTCAGAAAAAATTAATTATATATTTTTCCTTTATATTTGAGCACTGCATAACGTCACTCAAGGGAAGTCCTTTAGCTTGGGAAAGTCTTCAAATAATCACTAGCGTCTGCTATTCCATAATTTTTACAGAGTATATACAGCTGTATACATTAATAGTCTTATTTTTAAGATTTTTCAGTTATACATTAATAGATAATTTAAAAAACACACATGCTACGACACTTTATTTGCCACAGCACAATATTTTTATTGTGAACCACTGTAAAGTAGATTTCTCCAAAGAATTTTTTAAATAAAAGTATAAATTGTAAACGTTATTTTATTTTGTAGAAATTTTTTTTTTATAAAATCTTATCTTCAAAATATACAAGTAACGCTACCAAAATAATTACATTGAGCTATTTTAATATCAACATCATATTTGTTAACTATACTATATATTTAAAACCAACTTTTTTTGCAGTAAAGCTACTTTGCAGTGTCTCATATTGAAGCAAAATTTGTAATGTGGCAAAGAAAAAAAATTTACCGTTCATATTGAGCAAAAATTTACGAAATTGTATCCTTGTTTAGGGAAAATGGAGAAAATATAAAGAATGAGTCTTAAATAGATGCGTTCGCTACAATTTACTTTAGGCCTATAATATAGCCTGCTAAGCGCTTTAGGTAAGCTGTAATCCGATCACAGCGAACACGATCGTGGCCTGGACGCTCGATGGTACTAAGGCCGACTGTAGTCCTCTCAGAACTTGCCTCATCGCCTCTGAGCTAAGCCAGCATCCGTAGCATAGTCGGTTAGGCACCGCATTACGGTACGAGAGGTCCTGAGTTCGACTCCCAGCTCGGGCGTTGCTGTTGTGTTGTCTCTTCAACTCACTTCACCTGCATTGATTGATAAGACCTCGGCGTTATAGGGCCGTAAAATCGTGTCATATCACAATACAGACTCTAAATTAAGTAGTTCAAATGGCAAATGTCTCTATCGAGGACTCCTCATAAGAATTGCCCAGAAAACTCTTTTGCGCGTTCAGATAATAAAATCAAGGAACAGTATTTACGGCGCTAACACTCTGCTAAGTGCCTCATCGTTTACGTTACGCCATGCAGTATTTCCACTCTCGCGATGTGGTTCACGAATCGTCTATGTTAATAGTGACACTTTAATTACACACCTCGTAGATTTAATTGTAGGCGAAGGTTACACTTTTCTTCTAACTCAAATTGAAACTATGCGCGCATCTATAAATAAAATGTAATTTTCATTTTTATTTCTTTTTAAACACCCTTCATATAAAAATAAGCAGGATGAAGCTGATGCAGGTGATACAATTACACCTTTCGCAGCATACAAATCTTCAATTCTCGTAATCTCCGTTTATCGTTTGAAGTCCCATACGGAAAGAATAATACTATTTAAAACACTGCACGCAGGTTGAATGTCTTACACACAGAGCCGATACTGCAGTACGTTAGCTGGTCAGCGGCGCCCTTAGCACTCCGTCGAGTTTGTGTATCACGCACACCAACGCAGCCTACCACGCGCTTCATTTGTGTTACAGTATGTTGAAAAATAATTTTTCACGAATCATTTCCAAATATGTCCATTTTGTCAATGTACGAAAAAAAAAAAACACGCTTGGGACGTGTACGGAATGCCACTGTTAAGCTACAAAGCAACTTAATAAACATTATTTTAAAATTTTCCAACAACCGTCTTTCTATACTGTCATACCTCAAAATATACTAACCACATATGTATGAAACTTAAAATATAGGTAGTTCATAGTAAGATGAGTACTAAAAGCCTTGCCAATAATAATAATCAAAATATTTTGTTTTTGTCTTAAGACAGTAATCTATAATTGTGTTTATAAATTCCCGTTAACACTGACATTAGCATTGAAAATAATACACGTTTTCAGCAAAGTCGCTAACAAATGTTTTAAAATGCTTGAAAATTTTCGACAACATAATGTTTTCAACAATATTGCTAACATTCTGTAATCCACTTTGTTAAAATATACAAAGAAATTTTAATAACGTTAGTTATCAACTTTTTGTGGAAAACATCTGCTATAAAAATGTTAAAAATTTTTAGAAACATGTTACTAACTTTTTCGCCAACACTGTTGGTGACATTATTTTGCCAACCCATCACTCTCGGCATGTCTAGATCAAAGGATGTTGATAACAATTGTTACCAGCAATGTTATCAGGAATTTTTGTTAGAATTTTTGTCATCAATATTGATAATAAAGCCCGTTAGTATTTTTACAACGCTGGTATTTTCAACAATGTTAATAGCATATTTGCTATCAACACTGCTATAAATAGTGTACTATTGGTTATAATTTGTTGATAACATATTCGCAACCATTATTTTGTAATTAACGTTGTTCCTGTTATTTTTTCAGTGTAAACTGACCCTTACTTAGACAGCTATCCTTATATTACAAGTGGTGGAAACACAGAAATTTGCCCAAAGTAAATTCAACTAGAGCTGCAAAAAGGTTCCCTTTATTGCGAATATTTGATTTTTATTTATTTATTTCCGTGGGTTTTTATGTGCACACAAGCAACACGAGGTTTTAGCTTATTATAGTTACACGAGGTAAAGAGGTACGAAGTCGGCCAAGGAATGCATTAAGGAACTCCTGGAATTAGCCTGGCAAACCGAATTAATGATAGCCGGAGTTGGGGATTGAACCCGAATTAGCCTGGAAAACCGAATTAATGATAGCCGGAGTTGGGGATTGAACCCGGAAGGAGACGAGTGTTTCACGACTGACACACCTATACAAAACGGACAGGCAGGGAACCATTTTAAATAACGAGAGCATTGTTGAAAGTTTCGTACTTGTGAGAGCCGACAACGGAGATGCTGAAGGCCAGCTGAGTGCTACGCGAATAGAGTCCAGGACGTTCCCGAGGTACGTTGACATATCGCCCTTACTGCAGACACAGTGCTTGTGTCCAGACGACGGGAGACGTTGATTGCTCCCCGCACAGCGCAGTATTGGCTTGTGAAGGTAGGACGGGGGAGGCAGACGTACAGTAGCTGCTGCTGAGTGCGTACTTCTGGCGCGTGAGCTTCGCTTCGTCTTCCCACAGGAAACCCGCCTGTCTGTCGGCGAAAAACGAGAGGCTGCGCGCTCGTCTGGTATTGTCACACGACACCGGCTGAACTTGCAGTTCCTGCCCTTTCCCCCTTCCCCCTCTCTTACCCTTACCTTACAACGACCTGGGCCACGCCACCCCTCGTCCACAGCTGCTTCACTCTGCAGTATTACTTATTTCACTTATTGTTACAAGCTTTTATGTAACTTTCTACGTTCGTGTGCTTGTCTTTCTGGTTCTAAATGTGTAATACACTTTTCAGGCACTTGCTGGAATCCGGCTGAGCTGAAATTTGGCTTGTCTAAGTAACTTTGGTGACAATGCAATAATATGGTAGCATTGAGCAGGTATGATATGGAGCCGGAAGTTGGCCACAAGATCTCCTAACTCCACAAAATAGACCCGTCATGTTTGTGTTCGTTGGATTTGTCTTGATAAGTACTTTAGACCTAGGTGGTGTCTATGGGGAGACTTATTTTCTCTCGAAGCCTTTATTTCAAGTGTATTGACCGGAAGGTAACCAAACACACTCCTGAGCTACACATAATATTATATTTAATTAATTAATAAACGAACATAATAAACAGACAATTTAACAAATTATATTACTAATAAAAAACAAAAAATGAAATTAGTAATATACAAAAAAATTAATAAAATTTAATATTAAAGAGGTGAATACGCACCAGTGAAGATATTAAGAAGGAAACAAATCATGATGCTAAAAATTGTCAAATAAAATAAACGTAAAATTTGTTTGACAGAAACTTTTATATAAAAGCTTGTATTTGAATTTTTTCGTTTATTTTATTTAAATACGGAAAACGTAACACGTTTCCACGAAAAAAATTTATCATAAATAACGGTTTTTACGGACGCTATTAAGGATTTTTTTAAATACCGAAAACATAAAAAATTCGACTTTGACATTTTATTTTGTGAAAATTGTAGGATACAGAAATCTTTTTATACGACCAAATGTTATAAAACAAATGCCAACAGTTTTAGCAGTTTTCAATACCAACGTTAACTAATGCTTGTTTCTACAAAACAGGTTAGCTGCTAAGGGATCCTCCTGCCGTAAAGCGAGGTTTATTTTGAACCTTTATGGGGTTACTTTGACCAGTTAAAAATATTAGTTTTGGGAGTTTTTTTTTTCTTTTTTGTTGAATAAACAGATAATTGGAGGCGAGTGTTTAAAAATTACCTCTGAATCTGATCCCTCTAGCTAACATTTGAAACTTTTTTTTCAATAAAATACAAACATACCAGACCAAAGTTACTCCACAAGGTCAAAATAATCCTGGCTTACAGTGACTGATTTCCGGAACTGCTTAACGTCTTTCTTACGAAAAGAAAACACATTTCAAAGGAGGGAAGCTGACTGTCTTCAAAGCATTACTCGCATCAGAAACTATTTACGAGCTCTCCAACGTAGCTATACATGGCCTATTTACACTGTGGTATCTCAAAATATACTAGTCTAAACGCGGTTTATGTAATACTCAGTATTTTCATGTCAAAAAACGGTCAAAAACCTAGGCCTACTCATGAAATTTTTACACATTAATAGTGTAGCAGTATTTCTCTCATTTCAACGTATAAAATAGCTTACGTCCGAATGCAACATCGGGAATGACGACTTAGCCCCACCGAACCTAATTGAACATGTAAATCCCTACCCTTGCTCGCGCCAGGGAGCAGCCTTAAGTACCAAGGAAATAATAGTAGTTGTTTACACCAGCTGAATAGCTTGAGCGTGGAGATGAAACTACTTTACATTCGCCGACTACAGTAGCGCCCTTAGTATTCCACCGATGTTTTGCTTCACACACACGCACACACACACACCTACACACACATACACAAATGCAGCCAGTCTAGAGGTGTACAGAGCTTCGACCGTTACCAGAAATATTCTAAAAGTGCTCATCGTACGTGAGTGATGTCTGCTTAGGAATAGCATTTCAGGTTCACCACTGCTCATTAAAGAATATCTTCGAGTGACCGAAAATGGCGAATATGGTTGCTTAAGTTATTTACTGTATTTTTTTTTTAGGTATCCTGACACAAAATATTTCTGAAGGTATAGTCGTGTGCAATACACTTTTTTTTTTCACAAATAACATATCACAAAATGAGAAAGTTACCATAAAAGTCTCACAGAGACGAGTTGTCGTCGAGAGGACTGCACGCCAGTCCAGTAACTAGCGCCTTCGTGGAGACTATCTCGAGAATCTCCCATTTTCCCCGCCCTTTCATTCTGGCACTGCTCCACACCCGCCTCATGTCATCCCTCACCAGCGCTGAACACCTCGATGTTAAGTGTTGACCAATCTCTCTCTCTCTCTCTCACTCCATGAAGGCTACTGCAAGGCGCGATGCGCGTACTGTCTCGTCCTTACTACTTCCGCACTTTTAGGCCTCTAACGCCCAAAATACGTTCACCCGATCTAACACTCTTACTCATTCAATGTTAGGTTATTTTGATCAGAAGAAAAATAATTATCTCATTGTCATTCATTAATCGCACTATGTAATGAATTACAGAATTATATTCCTGCTTTTAATTGTGTGTGCTTACGTAAATATTTGTGTGGTCTAATAATGAAAATATATTCACTCATAACACTAAACAAATTTTTACTAAACTGTGTGTTACATACCAGTTAAACAAGTAAAAAAAAAAAAAAACAGTGTACGACGAATATTAGTACAGCGAAATCTTCTACATATGATTTCTTCCAGTTATGTTAACTCTCTCATCTTGTGGCTACCCTGTTTATGCATTGTTTAAAATAATAGAATAGGAATGAGGTGAAGGTATTACTTCGCGCTGTTGCGAAAATGAGATACTGATACATAAACAGCGTAACAACGAGGATTGTGCATCACCTCGTTCTCTCTCTCTCTCTCGCTCTAGCTATCCATCTACATCTTCCTCTCTCTCTTTCTCTCTCTTTTTCTCTCTCTCTTTCTCTCTCTCTCTTTCTAGCTATATCTTCTTTCCAGGATGTCGAAATGCAGGAAAAGAACCCAGACAAATTGTTCTTCGTTCAACTGTCTGCATGTCCAGATAGCTGAGTCGTGATCCAGAAAGCAATCTCGTATTCCAGAGAGAGTGACATGCTTCATTATCTCGAACCCTTGATCGCCTGAAGCAGAGAATTTCACCCTAACTAATGTTAGAAAAGTCGAACTTTGAAAGCAAACACCACAAATAAACCAACAAAAAACACTACAATAGTGATCACTGACGTGCCTAACATAACATTAGAAATGTGTTTTGAAAGTGTTATAGCAGAAACATTTTGTGAGAGTTTACTTGATAATTAGTGTTTTCATTACTAACAAAAACAACCGCAACAATATATTTAAAACAAGCTATGGTTTAAGATAAGTAGAGGTCAAAGTCGTTACAGACGGTGACAAGCAAATTTGACACAAAGACAGGAACTGGAAAAGAAATCTGCCTTGGCTTTTTTTAAGGAAACATTCCAGAATACGACTCAATCGATTTAAAAAAAATGATGAAGAGCAGGAATTAGAATGGTTGGAGCCTTGAATCGAACCCGAGGTCCTTCCGAATGCAAGTTACCGTTGCGATACACCTCGCTCGGATATATACGTGTGTGTGTTGGTGTGTGTGTGTTGGTGTGTGTGTGTGTGTGTGTGTGTGTGTGTGTGTGGTGTCTTAGAAACAAACGCATGGTAACCACAACCACGCGAATCTTAGGCTAAATTGAAGACGAAAATGTTAGTGGCAATATGTTGTACGATTATATTTTATCAACGAGCTATATAGTAAACATAGAGGGGCGGAAACGCTTCCAAAGTGAAGCCCAATTGAACGGCGGTTTTTACCCCAGAAAACATGGCGAACAGCAGCGTGGCCAACATTATGTTAAAAATCCGTCATTATGTTTGCATAAAATCCGTTACTTTATAGCTCCACTATATTCCCGCGTAACACAGGAAAAATGACAATAATTATTATAATGTATTATACTGTAATAATGTTTAAATTAGCATAATTGCTCTCGTCTCTCGACCGGATATAAGAGTCTGCCATTTTATCTAGAGTCAAAATAGCACGTTCAATTGGGCTTCACCTCAGAGCCTTGGAGATTGCTGTTTCCGCCCCTCTATGTTTACTATATAGCTCGTTGTATTTTATGCACAATATGGCAATATAGCATTGTAGTTAGTCCAATCTTGCGCTCCAGTAATGTCTGACTTATCATACTACTACTGTTCTGACCTTCATATTCTGGGTGCATGTTAAAATACCGAGCAGTCCAAACATGATCCCATGTTTACTTGACGCAACATACATGAAACAATACCTGTACGTGGAGCGCAAGAAGGGACTTTTTCTGCGCAGTGTTGTCACATTGTTCACGTAAGATGTCGTTGTACAGTATTTTGTAACAAATATTTTCGTCTTCAATTTAGCCTTGGATTAGTGTGGTGTGCTTATTATGCGTTTGTTTCTGGGCACCATGTGTGTGTGTGTATGTGTGTGTGCGTGCGCATGTGCATGTGCGTGTGTGTGTGTATTTAGTGGCGAAACGTGGCTGTGTTTCAAGGGAAGCGGATGTTAGACTAGACTATACCTATACACCATGAGTACGTGACGTCGTCGTGCCTGCAAGACTCAAATAGTAAAAAACAATGTTATTACTGAATTGTGTTAGTGCAGAATTCGTTCTTCTACTCTAGAACGCTACTGGCTAGAGATAAGCCTGCACCTGGTAATGTATATTTAGAGACTGGAAAAATTCGCAGGTTCACTGACCAGTAAGATAAGCCTGCACCTGGTAATGTCTATTTAGAGACTGGAAAAATTCGCAGGTTCACTGACCAGTAAGATAAGCCTGCACCTGGTAAAGTATATTTAGAGACTGAAAAAATTCGCAGGTTCACTGACCAGTAAGATAAGCCTGCACCTGGTAATGTATATTTAGAGACTGGAAAAATTCGCAGGTTCACTGACCAGTA
>PNEQ01053071.1:0-14955 GCA_003012365.1 Medauroidea extradentata
CGATATAAATCCAATAAAATTGACATGTAAAATTCTATGCTTTTCTCTTGCTTTAAAGTTAAATTTAAAATTAAAAATAAATTTTTAATGTAAATTTCTCTACTCGCATCCCCAATTAATAGGTTGGATCCCGCCGTATACATCCTTATACCTGGTTAATTTGGACTACTTAATTTGTTATTACAAAAAAAAAAAATTTTACGACAAAAAAAAAATTGACATTACTGTGTGATAAGAGGCCAAGTAAGTGCTACGTGCCAGTGCACGTCACAGTGTTATATGCAGGAATAAATATTTTTACACCAATAAATGTATTCTATACAAAAGTAACTTAAAACTTCATAGTTAATGTACAGTAAATAAGTATATCATGTAGTTACTGTGCCATCAGAAACCTGATTAATACTACATTGTGTGCATAATAGAGGCTTTCCCACTTGTCGTCTGTAGGTTCATGATCGTCATCTTTAGGAACACAGTCTTTAATATCACTGTAATATACACTTATGACACTTTCCCAGACATAAATTTGTTTTTTACAGTTGTTTTCAGTCTCCAAATTAGTTTATCTAAAATATTGCAGTTTAGAAAAATTTTACCCGCGTTGTGGTTATTGTCTGAGAAAAAAGTGATGTTATATGCAGGAAATGAAAATACCAGTGTTGTTATAAGCAAGAAAGTAAAGCATTATGTTTTATGGAAAAATGGTGGGACCAAAGGAAAGTGATGTTATATGCAGGAAAATGTAGGTAATAACCGGGAATGTTATAACAGGGTTCTACTGTAATACAAAATTATCTCACATGGATAGCAAAATCACTGACCTCATGATTAAATCATAAATGTCGTTAAAATCGACAGGGCATGAAATTGATTATATTTAGACTCACAAAATTAAGACATATTTGTTGAATTAAATTTACATTTAAGACGCAGTGGATTCTTAACGTTATCACTAGCCATTATAGCATTTAATTTAACATTACCAATAGTTACCTTACTTCTTGAATATTTGGCAGCCAATTGCTGAAGGTTCGGTGTATTTTCTGTTCAAACATAACACTGAAATAAAATAAACTGAAAATTACATATTTGTATTTTATATAATTAATGAACTGTTTTAAAATAAAACTACTGTATGTACATTCCTCCTGACTGCACAATTTACCTTACTACGAAAACATTAAGTGATGTGTCCAGAAAGGTAAAAAGTTTCCCGTCGCTAGCCGTTACATACAGAAGGATACAAATTTCCTGAAAATATAAATTTATCAGTGGTTTGTTTTTTTTTGTGCTCACTTTATCCCAAACCGCCTATACAGTTGTCTAATACTATAGTAAATACAGAATTGTGCAAATGCACATTCACATATTCTATTACGTTTCTAAACCAGCGTCTTTCGATTAATTTCCAATAGCAATGTCTGCAGTATTTATTGTTTGTTTGAAAAGTGTTCACCCAGGAGCACTTAAATGGACTACTATGACTTAACAATTCCCTTTAAATAGGTCACACTCAAACTCCCGTAACACCCAAGAGCAAAAAGTCATGCCAAATGGAACAAACCTAATACACTTGAACAGTAATGTTTGTTTTTCAATTAAATAACAATTTACCTACAAAGCAAATGCATGATGGTGCAGTTGCTTCAACTTTCGATGAAATGCATAATTCTATGACCATTACGTACACACCACACGCATTCATCAACTTTTTTTTTTAAGTAAAAAGAATGTGTGCACAGCAAAGTATTTTAAATGTCACATGCTGCACAAAGACTTGTCACTTGTAGTCTCGGAGGCCAAACATCCAGCTAGCCTGGCACAGTCACTGTTCGTTTGGCTGCTCGTTTGGTTGGTTTGGTCGGTCGCCCCAGTTGAAACCACCTGGCCTGTCTTCTGGCAGAGGAGTGTAGTCTGGGTCGTGCGAAGGTCCATCAAATAGAGTCTTCCTACATGCAGACAAACAAACATTACTCTGAACTACTTGGGAGCAATGACATATCAGATACGCTCAGCTCTCTAGCACACACTTATTGAACCTCCACACTGTAGCATGAACAATTATTATACACACTCAACTGTAATTATACTTTACGGTACAAATATCACAAGCATACCGCAGAAAGGTATAATTCCTAACACAACTAACAAAATTATTACATACATATACTGATACATAAAGAATTTTGATGACTATATGCCTATGTGCAACTTGAAAGGAAAAAAATCCAGTAAAACAAAAAATGGGGGAAGAACAGAGTGATTTAAAACTATCCACGTAAGGCCTTTATTTCTCTGTGTCCTATTTTTTTTTATTATACCCCCTATAATCCATTGCTAACATTATGAAAAGTAAATTAAAAACATGTAAAACAATTTTCTCATTGTATGTTCAATCAAATGTTCGCTCCATCATTCCTAAACTTTTTTTCACACCCTTCCTTTTCCTTGTAAATTTATCATACTACTAACATTTAAAAACTATCTTCTCAGAAAGTGTTTTTACAACCATATATGGCAGGCAGTTACTAAATAGTAAGTTCTGTGTGGTTAGTATTAAAAGAGGTTTCACAGTGGTGATTGGATATTTCTTTTTAATAAAGCCTATTACAGGGCAGCATAGGCATGTTAGACCAATAAGCACTTTCACAGATAGCATGCAAGACAATCACACAAGATCTTCCAACATGATGAAACATTGCTTCACTAGCACTCCTTTCTTCCAAAGAACTACAATAGAGCCTTGATCTAACTGTCTGCCGACTGACATTCTCAGGACCCGCAAAAAACATAATTTTTAAAAGATAAGAAGTGTATGCAAAATGCAAGAAGTTGCAATTTATGGTGTTACCAAGGTATATTCCTCAGCATGCAATGATAATATACAGCAGTTACCATTAATTAGTAAGCCGCAGATGTGATATAAATAAAAACTGGCAGAAAAAATTTTCTCAACAACTTCGACTGAAACTAATTTGAAGTACGCATCTGCCAAGTTATGGCGCAAACATCTGCCGATTTCGACCGCGCAAGCAACAGTGGCAAATATGAAAGGTACACTGCACTTTTCCCGTCTCCCTTCCACTCCACAATACAAAACAAATAATTCCCAAGGGAAATGTGAAGAAAATAATGATAAAAATTTATCCAAAAAACATATTAGTTTGCGAGAGAACTAAGGATAAAACAATGAAATTGTGGCAAAGACTTCTTGAATTACATTTTTGTGAGGCAATAATAAAATAATGCGAAGAAAATAACATTAAAATGATTTAAATTAAGGTATTGAGTCCACATTGATACAATATCACCAAGGAAATTATGGAAGGTCTAAAGCGACGCAGAGAAAATTGTGGTAAAAAGTGATTAAATAAAATAGTTCGCTCGAGCACAACAATAAATTAACGAAGGAAAATAAGAATTAAAACTGATTACCATAAAATGACACCAAAAAAAATCACAAAATTATGTAAAGTAAATATTTTATAATTGGTTAAAATTATATTTGTGAGACCACATTGATAAAATTATGCAAAAAAATTGTGTTATAAAGTGATAAAAATATGTTCGAACACAGAAATAAAATCTTAATTCAAAATTTAATCTCAACTCGTGAGTCCACAGCAATATGTACACTGTTGTGGAACCCTGTTAATACAAAGTTCTCATTAATACAAAGTGATTTTTATTTCCCTCGGAATGGGACAAGAAATTAAATAATTACTTAAATGTTCAATAATACATTTTGTTTATGCATTAAACCATGCAATATCAAGTTCTCAAGTAAAAGGAAGTCATTGTGGTGAAAAGACTATTTGATTTGTGGGGCTTAACAGAGTGACCAAAATTTTAGAAACATGTTAAGGTTTTAGTGGACTCTTGTTAATACAAACCTCATTATTACAAACAGCCAAAATTTTGGTCCCTTCAGGTTTGTATTAAAGAGATTTGACTGTATTACTTTCAGCACGATATATATACTTCATTGAGGATAATTTTTTTTTTTTTAAATGCAGACACAGTAAATAATTTTATATTTTTGAGTGACCCTCTGTAAACACAAAGTAAAACATTGCATTCTTTCGGTAATGAAACTGGTACAGCGTACTAGAGTAAGTAAACAATATAGTTGACTCACTACTCTCACCCTATCCTTAGCTTAGGGAGGAAATTAAATTACCCACTCAGAAGGTCACTTCTCAATATTCTGAGGTAGGATGTCACGCAAGGCAATGCTTCAAGATCTGTGACGTCCCTCCAACATAGAGAATGAAATTGCCTGGTAAGAGTACTCTGAGTTTATACACTACTCTCCAGCTTACTGCACAGTAGCTGACGGAGCCATGAAACATTTTAGTTTCCGTACTGTATGCCTAGCTGCTCGTTCAGCCATCAGGTCACATAGGGACAAAATATATGGAGGATGTAGGTGTGTGCGCACTGGCACACCACAGTCTCGTTATTCAATCAACGTTTAAAGGGGAAATTACATCGGATGCAGTCATTTATTCCCATTGGACATTATTTAATTCTTAAGATTTATACAATTATAATAAAATGCACGTGCGTGTAACTATACAAGTGAGTGTGTGTGTGCGTCTATATATAGTACACACACACAAAAACATACTTTTATGAATGCAATAGTGTCAGAAAATCTTCACATCGCTAGTTATTAAAAAAAAAAAAATTTGGAAATTGAGGAAACTGTAACTACTGTCGTTTACTGTGAAATTTCAGTCGGAAAATCCACCTATTACAGTATATTAAACCATGTTTTCATTTAAAAACTTACCTTTTTTCAAACCAATGACAGGTTAACACAAACATTAAACAAAATACACACTTTCGGCAAAATTATTTAATTTTTAGGGGTCAAAATTGGCTGTTCTATTAACTGACGACAGCGATATACGTACAGAAATCTCGGAAACTGCGGACTGTCGTTACATCGATGTTATACTGTAGATTCAATGGAATGGTCCGACAATATGCTTCTCTATACATCAAATGACTCCATTACAATGATCTCTAGTTCACACTTTTCCAAAATCATTTGAGTGAGTGCAGAGTTAGTTTCTTAATACAGGCTGTGGCCACTTCCCTTCCACACCCTTATTCTGGAGCGACTGGTTTCACTCGCTGAGACACAAGTCTAGCCACCTATTAATAATTCACTCTTTACAGACTGCAAGTGACCAATAACTAGGATAATTGACATTAACAATTAATTTGCACACAACACTAGACCAACTGCAACCATTAGAACCAGCTTCATTATAGTGAACACCTAGTACTTATACAATATTATTTATGCCACCAAAAGAGCTTAATGAAATGTAATGACATGTCTATATAAATTTGTATTGAACTTTTACATGTTAACTTAACATCTTTAGTTTTCTCGTGAAATGCAACTACAAAAAATTTTATATTAAAAACTTACAAATACCATTGTCTTCTGAAATGAAACTGAAATTATTTCAGGAACATAAATATTTTATACAGTTTGTATTACACTGCATAAGACAAGCTTATACAACCCTGAATAATAAAATATGTACTCACTGAAAATATAAAGTAAAAATCAGATGAAACACGTAAAATTTATAACCACTGATAAGATGAGCAGAACCAAAATTGCACATGCAATATACTGTAGAAAAAGTAAGAAGCTAAAATGAAGAGAGAAACTCACAGTATCTGAGGAGTGCGTAATAGTTTGAATCCTCCATGCTGGTTTGGGAACACGTCCTCGATGAAGTAGTAAATGTGGCCGACGGCCATGCCCATCAGGTCGACCCATATGGTGTTGCCAAGCAGCACTGAGAACCCCAGCAACACCCAAGGCAAGTATGGTGCCTGCAAGCAAATCCTTCTGTATAGTTATGTCGTGTTTCAGAAAATTGTGAAGAACGAGTGAATAGATTTTTGTCAGCACTTAAAATCTAGGCCTTAGGTCTTTAGAGCTAGTGTGAGATGGCATGATATGAGTACAGAAGCAGCATCACAATGAAGAGATGGAGGTGGGGGGATGCGGAAAGGAGATCACAGAGAAAACCTACGGACCAGCGGCATTGTCTGACACGATTCCCACACGTGAAAATAACTCTTTGGCTTTTGTTTATTAAATGTGTTCTAAGTGCTCTGATAGCCAAAATTTGATAACATTAGCTTAGTTTACTGTTTGGCCAACACTGATGTGATTGTTTGGCGGCACCTGGGTGCAGTGATGGATGGCTTCTACTAATCAGGGGTTACAGGAGAGTTCTGTGCACTCCGCTGCCTTCCTTCGACGTGGTAGTCATATCCCAGGGTCTCCCTCTCCAGAATCAAACCCTGATTCCCCATTACAACCACGGTAGGTGCAACTTTATAATAAAAGAACTTCATATAAGCAGATTTTCTACCAGGAATTTTTACACAACACACGCAATACACATGACATGGCGTTTGCAAATACTTTAGTTGCGAAGTACTTAGTGTGTGGATTGTATACTCGAAAATGTCCCAATAAATATACAATGTCCTAATGTCAATAGTTTAGAAAAAAAAGTACATATAGGCCTTTTAATAATGTAATACTGTACGTAGTTACACTGATACGTATACATGTTCCAGACACATTCCAGTCGAACATCAGTGACACACCACTTAAAATGCCCACCTTTTGACTGAATGCATTCCTAAATATGCAGTGTCAGGGTGTCTACCCAACCCATCCAACAAAATTCAGTGAATTTTTCGGTGACCTATGGGGACATAAAAAAAAGTTCTTGTTACCTATGTATTTATGCCTCGTAATCACTTATGTCATCACAGTTGCAAAATTTAATTATTTACAAGACCTATAAAAACAATGAATATATATATATATTTTTTCTTAGTTTTTTTTTAGCTCTCTTTCAATTTTGAGCAGTTCTTCCAATTTTCCGAGTAGTTTCTCTTTTTTAAACTCTAACATCTTGATATTGTGTGCTGCTCTCTTCAACAATAAGGTAGTGATTATATGAATATACTCTCGGGAACTGTCAAAAATCACAAAAATAAAAAAAATTCAAAAGAAGAAAGTTAAAGCTGGTTAAAAATGTGACGGCGCACATCGGAGAGCAACGTTCGGCTTGTGAGCACTATTACTTGACACAGTTTTTCTCCCCTCATTTCTTCATAAGGCAAAAGGTTACTCTTCGTACATAACAAGGCTGTGACAGCTAGAGTTTCATGCTTGTCTTACCGCCGGCAGATGACTCCCCCCCCCTCCTCCAATGCGCATTAAACTTTCTCAGCAAGGGAAACAACTTCCAATGCCTTTTCTGGAAACTGTCAATATCTTCACCCCCTTAGCGAAAAAATGCCCAGCAGACATCCAACTTGTAACCCCCCCCCCTTCTCATAACCATTATCAGCTCGCTTTCACGTTTATACTAACGCTGGTAAAGATAATCTATTATCTAAGCACAACATGATTTTTCGTACCCCACCTCTACCCACACCCAACAACTGAAAATGACTATCACTTGTCTTGTATGTTATTTTAGGGGTTTTGGCAGTTATTAGTGGTTTATTAAATTTTCCCAGTTAAGTGAGTTACTTACTGTGTTGCAATCTCCTCCAGACTGTAGGATTTCTGGCGCAGACAATGTGGCCAGATCATCGACTTCATGGAATTTCTCCGTGATACAGGCAATTGATGCATGTTTACCTTTGGCCGCATAAAGTATTCCACTTTGGCAGTGTGTGTGTGTGTGTGTGTGTGTGTGACTGTGTCACTGCCAAGCAAAGAGTAGAAAAAAAAGAGGTGGACAAAATAAACACGACTGGGCAATAGGTGACTGGGCATAAGTGACCAAATTTGGATGGCGTCATTTTTTCATTAACACGACACTGGCAGCACACACACAATATCTGGGTGTGCCATCGTTAAAAGTGCACAAGTACTGAACACAGTACAGCACAAAGGATGAACTTGCAGAGAATTCCTAGCATAGTTGTATATGCTCGTTTTCGCAAGCTACGAATAAATGAGCACAATTTGAACATGTGAAAATAAACTACTTGTTCCTACACGGCACTCAACTACTCACTTACAAAATCAGTGACCCTTTGTTAAATTCTGTGACTTTTTCGTGACTTCCGTGACCGGTAGACATCATGAGTGTCACTGAATGAAACACTAAAACACATCCAAGTATTGCATGTCTCTACTGGCAACCTTGTTCCACTGCCTGGTGTAACAATGCAGTTTCTGGAACTTGTGTTGCACGAATAGTGGTTTTGAGATTTCCCCAAAGGTAATACATAGCCTAGTACACTTAAATCAAGGGAGTGTGCATGCCAAGCAAGGAGCAATACTGGATTATTTGTAACGAACGAGTGAGTGAAGATATTTTGGTTAGTATTTAACATCGAGGTCTTCAGCGCTGGTGAGGGATGACATGATGGGAGTATGGAGCGGCGCCGAAATAAATGGCCGGGGGAAATGGGAGATCCCAGAGAAAACCGCCGATCAGCGGCATCGTCCGGCACGATGCCCACATGCGAAAATCCAGGGATTGACCCCATCGGAAATCAAACCCGGATCGCCTTGGTGGGAGTCGAGAAGTCTGACCCCTTGGCCACTGCGGTCCCCTATTTATAACGAGAACTAACGACTTTATGGCAATGATCACTAGACATTTCTGATAGTTTTTAAGAGCACTATGAAATATGCAGAAGTTCATCTTCAGTGGGTCATGAAATCTCTACTTCGGAAAAGTGTTGTTCAAAAAGTTGAAAGGATAAAATATGGCTATAGAAAAAAGAATGTTACGTTCACTTTAAATTTAACAATCACACACCTTTACATATCTTCATCTAACAACACTGCAAAATGCATCTCTTTAAACTTAACAAAAGGCACGTGGTCACGAAAATAAGCTGCGGAAAACTTGAGGTCACCGTGGTAAGCCTACACTGTCGCTGCCACACACACAGGCGGAAACAAATTTAGTAGGTAGAGAAGATTATTGAGTCTAAATTAAACAAAAAAAGCCAACACCACAGATAGTGCCCTCTCATGCAAAATTTGCAACCCATAACATACTTTCAATTAAAATTTGGGCCTCAGCCCCACTAATACCCATACTGTACAACGTTGTGGCATTCTCTTACCAAGGAAAAATCGCTTTCGCTACAGTTTACGCGTTTCTCATACTTAACAACGGCCATTGTCATATCTCACAACCACCTCTCTCATACCACCTTTCTAATACCTGCTAAACATGTGTGCCAAATGTCCATCACTAAGGTAAAAAGCCACAAATACTTATTTTACAATGACTAAATACTAAACTTAAATGATTTGTTTCTACAAAGCACTTGTTTTCATTGGTGATAAATATGAATACAATTACGTTATTTTTTACATTGGTTTGAAATGGTGACATCAAAACATGGCTTCATTCACTTCATAACTTAGTCAACAAATGTCTACCTAAAAAAATATTTCCCTTCTAACCTGCAATGCTACAAGTAATTCCCATATATGTAGGAACATCCTGTCTACTTTTAACGCAGAGTTAAATACTAATTTGTAAATACTCACGTGAAAGTTGAGCAGTCCGAAGAAATTCATTCTGAGAAAGGGATTTCTCCGTGACCACACGTAAACAAGCATGATTGTGAATGCTTGTCCCAAAAACAACAGATTAACAAAAAAGGCAAAAATCTATTATTCTGTTAAGCAAAAAATATAGTGTTGACATCATTACACAAATATTTAGCTAGTTTATTTGAGTCACACAAAACTGAATGCAAAGTACTGATGGACATTATATTTTTAAGAAAAAATTTATCTCTGAAAAGTACCACACTATACTTTAGATACAAGGGCTTAATATCTTGTTGACAGGGCCACAACAGGTGGAACTATATGTTCAGAAAGATGGGAAACTTAGTACAGAATAGGCCATGGCTTATAGTTACGAACGATACCAGGATCCGCCTGGAGTGATTTCAGAAAACCATGGGTTAACAGAATCCAGATGGCCCGGTTAGGAATTGAAGCAGATTCATTCAGAACAATATCCTGTGGAATATAGTAGTGATTAGGTACGGTGAGCTGGTTTTACGGCCCTTTAACAACGTCTTAAGAGCCTATGAGTGTAAAATTAGGTAAAGGGACAACACAATGTCCATGCCCAAGCTAGGATTCGAACCCAGGACCTCTTGCACTGTAGACCAGCACCTAACCATCTATACTATGGAGGCTGGCTATAGTTGTAAAAGAAAGGAATGACATGAGTATGAAACTGATAACGGCTCGGTGAGAAGAATTTGTGGTGCGAGACTTGTAGCAACACAAGGCATACTGTTTATGAATAATATCTACAAGTTTTGACAACACAGAACTGCTGAATGTATTAATTTATGCTGAATCACTCTCTTGCAACCATCTGTAACTGTACAGCCACTACTTTTTTTCTCATCTCGTTCATTTTTCTAATGTGTGATCAAAATCTGTTCTCTAAGTTGCTTGTTCATGAATGCACTCAGATGGCTGGTATCAAGAATATTTACAGTACATTTCTTGTTGACTGTACAACATAAATGTTACACAGTATTTGAAATATTTCCTTGCCTGGAGAAGAGATAGTGCTTAACGGTGCAGCGTACTACGTGCTTTAAATGTGTTGCACTCTTTCCCAAATGTTCTTTTTTACAAAACTATTCTACATGTGTCCATTGAGCCAATGTAAGAAAAGAAAAAAACATTTCAAGCAAGGATGAAATGTCATTATTAAAACACTGTTTCGAAGCCCTCCAACATACCTAAAAACTACCTTTTCAGACAGCCGTACTTTAAAATGGATGACTTTCCCCATCGTGTGGTCATCCAAATTGTAAATAACATGTTTTTATTCATGTTTATGTTATGATGTCGGCACACTACAAATATGTTGCATCATGCTTCTTGAAATAATAATTTCATCCACAAAAATATTTAAAGATGGTCTTGTCAAGAATAATGTTAAAAAATATTATTTTTTGCAGTCTGATTAACATTTTAAGTACAATAAGTTAAATGTACAGGTAAGCATTACAGCTTTCATTACATATTTTTTTCCAACCCTGTTCCAATTCCCAAAAGACATAATTATTTCCCATCTGAAAATTTTCGGGAAAAACTCTAATCCTGTACTAATTTATGTAGTAGGTATAATTCATGTTCATCATTCATGATAGCAATAAAAAATTAAACTTTGTAACAAAATTCTTTATGGCCTCGAGGCAGATTTATATAAATACAATCTTAGCATTCATATATGTATTATCAATGAAGTAAGGTCCATTGCTCCAATGCCCACTTTTTAACTTAGATTACCTCCTACTAGAAATACTTTAAATAAAAGTAGTTTTTTGTCAATGACGAATAAATTAAAGGATACAATCATAAGCACGCCACCAAACAGGAACATCATGACGAAATCTGCAGTTCTTCCTCGGAAGGATCCTTCTTCCAGCATCCGGCAGTACCGATACGTGAATATCATGTTGAAAAGGAAGTTGAATCCCACAGTGCCAAAAAATAAAAATGTTGTCACAAGACGCCACAGCTGAAAAATATTCGCAAATATCAGCATGCAACATAGTTTAACTGAGAACAGATATTTTGTTAGTCCCACTCTCACTCAAGTCATGCTCATGTTACACACAACATGCAGACAGCCTCAATTCTACAGTGAGTTAAGTGAGTCAACTGTAAATATATCACAAAATCCTGTAAGACTTCAATATAAGCAACTTTATAAAACTACAGGAAATTTGCTATGCAATATTTTCACTTGTAAGCTCTATCCAAATATGTACGCAGGGCCGGATTTATCACTAGGCCCAGGCCTAGGGCGTAACTTTCACAGAGGCACACTTTTAGGGAGGAGAAAATTTGAAGAATTTCGCATCACTGTTTGCAAAAGTGTCAATACAACAACCAGCAAAAAAAAAAAAAAAAAAAAAAAGTACCGGTAATGACAAATTTTTAAGTTATGGTCTATCACTCTCTCTATTAATATTGTCTACTTTCCAAAAAAACTGCATTTGAGTTAAATAACTAATATTATTGTTAAACACAGCGAGAGGACTGAGCATAGTGATTTTAAATAATGTGGTGTTGGAAATGGGAAAATGACAGGTGTGTTGGTAAGGAAGGATGTAAAAGAGAGGCTGTGGGGGAGCTGATTCTCACGGGTCTTGGGTGCCAAGATACATAAATCCGACCCTGTATGTACATATACAATTTTGGGGGCTGGTGTTTTAAATACACTGCATATTTGTTTGTTCAACTACGCCTATTATGAACGTTCTAATTTTTAGACTAATCAGAATATATATAATGTGGTGAATGGAGAGGGAGGAGGGATAAGTTAGGCTGCCTTTTAATTAAGGAGACAATTCAGAGGGTGAGGAGCAGAACAGAACAAGATAGGCAATCTACGCTTAGAAGGTTGGTGAGGGAATGGAATTTACTTTCAGAGGAGTTGCTGAAGGTGAAAGGGGTTGCAAAGTTTAGGAGGGGGTTCGGTGGTTGAGGAAGCAGTTATTGCTTGCCACTGAGTGGTTGCCCAGTTGCAATTAAAATTATTATTAACATTAGGTACAAAACTAAATTTGTCTTTTCAAAGCTTAAATTGACCACTGCACAAAGATGTACCAACCACATGGAAAATATCGATAAAAACGTACCTGATACTGTTTAATTATTAAAATCGGATTGAAATAAAGTTGAAATGGTGAAACCAGGTCCAATTGCTGCAACAAGATACACATTTTATTTGAAACACATTGACCATGAAAACATGAACTTCAAACGAAAATTGCTTTTATCATTATATCAACCTGCGTTTAATATACTTACAACGGCAAGGGTGGTGATTACACATGCTGTAGTATATGCCCTAGTAACTACGGGCATTTGCATATATTCTTGACGGAATGTTTGATACGCCATTGCGTTTATCCACTTCATTTAACGTCAGAAAACCATATTAATTTTTCGTCACCCACATTACGTTCCTTAACACCAAACCGCAAACTACACGTACATAATACTAATACATATTACGTGGTGTCTTATCAGCTGTTGTACCACAACTATGACACTGAATACAAATGACAACTTAACTGTATACACAAAAAACTCTCCAATGACGTGTTCATAATCACCAATATATTACTGAACAATAATTTAAATTAATTACAAATTAACATGTCAGTGTACATAATATGTCATTTAAAAATATTTTCATAAACTTTCCATACTCACGAGTCACGACACCAAAACAACAAAAACAAACGGACAAGCGATTTGTTTTTTGTGTTAAAAATTGCAGTTTTGACTTTAGCGCCTCAAACGGGAACGAAAACTACTAAAACAGTTACAAAAAATGGTTTAAATGTTTTTCAGTTTAAAAAAAATTTAATAATTAAGTATTCATATTGACGTTGTGCAAGATGTGGCTATTGTTTCTAATTTTGTCTTGCAGAAAATAATATAAATATTTCGTAATAAACAACGTAATAAATATTTATGTTCTTCTCGCTTCCCAGTGTGAACTATCGATAGTGATACGAATGTTTTGCTACCCATTCACCGACCATTCACCACCCAACGAAAAAAAGTTTTTGAATTGGAACGCGGTTGATTACTGTCTTACAAGAATTATTTTTAATTGCGGGCGTTTGAAGAATTGTATATATAGGTGACCATTCATTATTGTTTGTTCAATTTATTTCGATAGCGACATAGAATTTAGTAAACGTAGGCTATTGTTGATGTGGCGGATTGTGAATGGAACGTTGCGGAAGCAATTGAAGGCTATTTGTATTTTTGTTGAATTTGTGTAGTTTTAAGTGTGTGTGATATAACTGAAACTTTCAGGCCTTTTTATTTTACGCCATTGAAAAGCCTAAATAGGTTTACTTGTGAGCTAGCTGACTTTTTATGCTTTTGAGAGTTTTATTTCCTGCAGTTGAGCTGGCAAGTCAAGAAGATTTCCTCATTCCCTCATCTCCTCCCTCACCCCCAGACCATTTCCTTGAACAATCCAGTACTTCTCACCATCGCCAACTCCTCGCTCAGTACAGTTCACTCTCGGTGACCTCACCATCACTGACTTGCGTACCCTGCTCCGTTTTTCTCCACATTTCTTTCTGTTGTTTTTCTCGCTGTTCTTGTAATTGCCTTTGGTGAGTTAGGTTATCTCCCCTGGCCACCTTCTTCCGTCACCATTATGAATATCCAAATAAGCCTAGCCACTCTTCTCCTGTCCAGCAGAGGACACCAACTCATTTCTTTCATCATTACTGATGGCTTGTAGTTTCTTTCATCCTCATTATAGTACCATTACCTTCTTCATCTACCCTTCACTCATTATGCTACCCTTGAATAAAACAAAGCATAGATCCAAACCAATATTTACTATAGTGGTGAGTGATAAATCAGAACAAATTATATTTCCACAAAATTACAAAATGAGCTGTTACTGGCCAGTACTTGGTTTGCAGGTAAAAAGCGAATGAAATCACTGGAAATAAAGGTCGCACATCTATTCATGTGAACACTACTCTTAAATTAATGTCTCACATAAACACATCTCACAAAAATAAACGAGAGAGAGGTAGAGAGAAACTCAGAAAGGGAGAGTAGGGGCAGCTTTCTTAGGCTGTGTTCCAAATAGGTAAAAATGCATGCTCACGTACTCACGCTCGGAAGTGACGTCAGAGAGTGCTGTTCCAAATGGCAGAGTACGAGTACGAGTGCGAGTACGTGTAGCGAGCATGTGTGAATGCATGCTCGATGCATACTCTCGGAGGCACTGTTTATTTACGTCTGAGAGCACGCAAGGAGTGTGGTAGCGTTTCGAATGAAGAGCACGCATAAATTACGCAAGGAATTGTGGGAGCGAGAACGAGTAC
>PNEQ01053076.1:0-22943 GCA_003012365.1 Medauroidea extradentata
TTTACCGGCCGAACACGTAGTCTTTATCTCTTTGTCTCTCTTCGCGTCATACTATCCCTTCGCGTTATCGACTTGCGCACATCATTCTTTCTTTACCCCGTACTATCGGCACACGGATATTCGATCCGTGAAACTAGCCGGCCGGTGCGGCGGGAGAGTTGATAGCGAGATGTAGGAGCGCCTGGAGGTAGTTCCAAGATATCTCGCTTCGAGCGCCAGCCGACGGCCACGCGGAAATGAGGGTCGTGTTCGGAACTACGGCGATGTCGGTGTCTCGCGCGAGGACAGCACGCGTCTTCAGTTTTTCATACACCACAGCTGTATTTTTTATCGTACATTTATAAACCACACATCAGCGTGAAGTGCACAGTCTTGGCTAGAGCATCGTGGTAGTATTAATCCATAACAAATCTCAGTTAAATTTATATAGTATGCAAAGTGCAGAGTAAATTTTCTGCTAAAATATTAATGATGTTTAATACTAAATAAAAATTAATCTGCTGGTTTTAACCAAATGAAACTGTCAGGCTCTGATCTTGACTACATTTAATAGTTATTTATCTTCAAGTTTTACTTAAAGGAAAGAAAATAGTTTTGATTTGTATGAATTATATTAGGACAGCATTCTCATTAAAATAAATTAAACGAAAGCTATTTCAGTCCCGAAACTTTATTAAATAGGTACTAAACACATACTTGCTACATATACATTATGAATTCCTTACGTTACATTGACTTTCATTACATGCCTGAGGCCCTTGAACAGCCTTAACATCAGTTTGCACCACTCAAAACTTTTCAAAACTTTTTTGTTTACATTCAATTAAAAACCACGCAAACAAAGTCGCTGGAACAAACTAGTTTAAATGTAAAAACAGTAACACGTTAAGTAAAATAAGAACAATATACTTGTTCTAGTTTATAACTTGACAAAAGCAATATATTCAAGGTTTGATGTAAACAAACAACTGGCTCAACTTCTCAACCATAGTAAAAGCACACAATAACACTATTTTAGTACAGTACAACCTCGATTCAACGAAATGCCACAGAAGCAGAAAATATTTACTCTAAATCGATATTTCGTTAAATCTGACTTTTTTTTTGGAGGGAGGGGTGAAAAAACATAAAGTTCAATCCTCGGACATGTTTCGTCGGAGTTTAAGGTAATTATTAAAAAGTCTATTAGCTCAAATCAATAACAAAACACATTTACCGTCAATAGGTAAGCCCCAGCCGCAAAAAAAAGAAATTGACGAAAAAAAATTCCAAAAACTTCCAGTGGAACACTCGGCAAACCTGCGCATGGTGAGTTAGACCACCCGCATGCCTTCAACACGTGAGAAGTGATTAACACCATCTAGCACCAATTCTTCCGGCTTTCTCCCGCCCACACCACCAATGAAATTCAGAAAATATCCATAGCGGGAGGGGGGAAAGATTAAAAGAAAGCAACGAAAATTGAATTAAAAGTTTCCTATACAACAGTAAAATAGTAATTAAATACGTGTGGCGGAGACCATTGTAGCTTGAAGGCAACCGTCCTCGTTCAACAAACTGGTTGGGCTGCTCGCTAAAATTGCTTTGCACTAGAGCGTTTTTTAAACATCAGAGAAACAAATTATTTAAGGATATTCTGGGTCAAATCCACTATTGCTGTTTTGCGAGTTTTCAAGCCTTCAGGTGAAATCATTTTATTGTGAAACCTAACATTGAAAATTAATACTAAAGTCATTTTTGATGAACTCAATTAACTGTGTTTGTAAGAAAGCATTCTTGCATTATACATTTTTCAAATTAAGTTATTCACTGTTTAATTCAACAAAAAAAGTTTTTTCTGTGAAATGTTCAAAGAAAATTAATTTCATACACACATGCGCATTTCGATTAAGAACATTATGGTGTATGGGAATCCTATAGTCGTCGCTGAAAATTTTGAGGAAAAATGTTTCTATTATGCGAATTCAAGCCCTGAAAAGAGTCGCTGTATGCGGCGACAAGCCAATGCAGCGAGAGTAGCGGACAGAAGGCGTGGCCTTGGCTGGTGTGTGGGAACGAGCTAAGAAGGTACGAGAAGGCAGTGGACACGCACACCAGTTATCTCCTCGATTACACAGTCACGCTGGGCCACGCTGATTCCTTCTCATGTGTCAGTCGAACTTGTTAGTGTTGAAGAATTTTCGTCTGAAAAATAATACGCTTAGGCCTAACTGCATTTTTTCGCTATGTATGTAGAATACACGAAAGGGCAGAAACAAAAACTGCACCTTTTTGCACATCGCAAGAAAAGAAAAGAAAAGGAACTCAGTTCTTGGAGTACCGAGCAAAATAAGTATTTTACTACTGTCATGTTTTAATTCTTACGAATCAGGCAAGCTTGGTAATATAGGTGTTTTATATTTTACGTAAATAAATTACGTGAGTGCTGATTAACGTCCTACGCTAACTAAACTAAAGTGCTACTGAGCCACTTCTACGTATTAAAACAAAATAACACTTTCACAATACATAACTTTTTTAAGCAATGATCTTTGTTGTACCTCATTGTGTGACTGTTAAATGTAAAATTACCAGAGTAATTTTTATTTCGATATATTATCACATCTGTATTTTATTCAGGAAACGGCAGCGTTTACTGGAAACAACAGAAAATCGTGTTCCACATTCACTCGTAACGCCTAATATCTTCGCGACGTCAGGAAGGTTCGTTCTATGATACATAATGTTCAGGACCAAGAAGTGGCCAACTATACCAGCGCCACACATTAACATTTGTATTGTGGTTTCCTTACCTACCAACCCAATAAAAATATCCTTAAATGTAATGCAACGCACAGCATATTCCAGCATAACATACTGTACTGTTAAGGACATACGCCCTTGCAACATTATGTTGTCCTAGAATTATAATATGAGACTGAGGAGAAAAAAAAATTTAAACATCCTAGTTGACTGTGGTCAACACATTCATAAACCAAACCAACAGAACATGAAAGATCCCATAATCAATTAGTCAATGACAACGTAAATACCTAAAAAGTAATTTTAGGAAATTTTTTAAATTCGACCCCCAAGCAGTAAAATGTGTTTTTTATTAATCGTCTATATCACTGAAGCACAATTGACTAGCGTCGTGATATTTTCTTCAATTGGTTACATACACAAACATCTATGATAGGATTTCAAAATGTTTCGAAATTCTTTAATTAAGGGGGTGAAAATTCGTGAAAAGTGTTTTCGATTATTCCTCCATATCTATCGAACCAATCAAGATATCAAATTTTCTTGGCTTTTGGGATTGAGCCCCTTCTTGTGTTGCTTCTTGGACAACGTTTCGGCAGATCTTGCAGCTGCCATCCTCAGGTCGATGCAGGATCAGACTGGGGCCTACTGGTGCAAGGTGGTCCCCTTTTATAGCTGTCTCTGCTGTGCTGCTCGCTGATTGGCTAGCTGCTCGGCCAATCACCTGCAGGCTTCCTCCTGATTGGCTAGTGTTGGCAGCCAATCCTGGCGAGTTTGCCCACTGCTCCCTTTGATTTCTTGGTTTTTTAGATTTTTCCATAAAAAGAGGTGCCCATATTTTATTTAATTTGTAGCCATCATCGCTGTTAATATTGTTAGGGTGTTTTAATATTTCTATGGCCTCTCTGATGTGTTAGAAAAATCCTCGATATCAATCGAACCCGTCGAGATATGGTGTTAATTTTTTTTTCAGGATGATTATAGTAACGATCGAAAAACATTTTTAAGATTTTTCGAAATTCGAACTCTCAGTACTGTGCAGGGGTCATACGCGGTTTTTTATGAATGATTGATTTCGATTCAACTGAACGGGCTACTGTTATGATTTGCACCTCAATAGGATGATTATAGAAATGCCACAGATGTGAAATTAAAATACGTAGAAATTTGACACCCAAAAGGGCGAAAAAGTACAAAATATGTTTTCTTTCAACCCATGATATCTATCTAACCAGTAGAGACACACTGAGGCTGTACGCGTCAGAGTGATGCTTACGTAAGTATTTAAAAATTATATGTCGCTTTACTTTTTAAGATAACTTGATTTTTAAGAATAAAACTAAGTTTGTAAACATTCAAGGCAGACGATTCGAAAAACAAATACGATCAGCGAGAAATAAATTATACAGGAATTTCACTCATCGAAACGTGGTATTATACAACCTCTATGAGCCCGGAATAAATATTTAAATTTTTAAATTAAATTTGTATTCATGAATTATTTCTATGTTACGTGACACTAGAATTCCGTTGAATTCTGCGTGCGAACGCTTAGTTCCGAAACACAAAAACTGCACGGCAGATAGAATTAGTGAAATTTGCATGTAGTTGTTTAAATGGGGTAAAGTTGATTATTATGCAGTTTACTTTCCACTTAGGTTCCTCGACAACATCAGCTCACATATATCATCTCACTAATCTCAAGGTTGGGGCACCAAATACGTTTTTGCGAAACCTTTTCCCACCAAAACTTTCTAATGGCATTAAACTTCAATCAAATATTTTGAAAACAAGTAATTGAGGGCACCGTCACCAATGGTTGTGCACAGGGTAAATTGGACATTTTTATTCAATTAACATTACATTTAAGAGTCTGTAACGTCCCCACAACGTCAACTTTGCTGTGATTACAAATAAGGCCCAGGTGAAGTCACTGTTAGTGTCAGGGACAAACCTAAAACTGCTTTTCGCATGAATAGCTATAGCTACTTATCCTGCTGCAGAGTTAACTCAACTAGCAGCTTGGACATTGTAACACTTGATGTCTAAAGTAGCAGCAAATATTGTACAAGGTCAATATAGGTAAGTAAGATTTAAAAAATGAGAATTGTTATTTAATTATAGTTCACGCCAATATGATCGCTGATCCTTCTGCAGTAGCACATTGCTCTATGGGTAGATTTAGTTTTATATTTCGTTATTTATAAATATAAATGTAATCATGATTTTAAAATATAGTAATTCTTTATTAGTTCTTATTTGGTAAGTTAAAATTTAAAATATTTATATTCACATTCTAATACTATTAGCCTACAAGAAATTTTGTCCGTAAATGTATAACCACCATAGAAAATAGAGATATAAGAATGTGAATTTTACTAGTATTTCCAGTTCACGCCATTGATAAAATATCTCGCACTTTAACAATACTACAACGCTGTACTTTCCCATATCCTTTTATGATATTTGGTACCAGTCTGGTGTACAAAGAGGTTTTAGAATTAAAGTAAATATTAACAGTTAAGAATAATGCTCGTGAGCAAAGCCGTGGGGGACAGCTAGTTTAGTATGTTTGCTGAGTCACACGATCAGGTATGCTCCGTCACCAGGTTAATGTCTAAAAAACTGCAAGCAATTCAAGGTTTCGTGACTTTTTTGACATTTAAAAACATTATTCGTGTAACTGTTTGATCGTCTCACACTGATATTTCGTCCTACTCATGCTAACCTTGCGACCGAATATAACAGCTTATTACTTAAACAGGCGTTGTGCGGAGATGGCCCAGAAGAGTTCATGTGCAATAGTACGAGCCTTCCTTTAGGGACTAGACCCAAAACCAATCTTCTTGCAGACCGTTTCCTACGGCAGCTGCCATAAAACGTTTACAGAAAGCAACCTTCTCGAGTTAGCTAGGCTTACTTGTTATCGTGACCAGGATGTTCATCAATGAACGTTAGCAAGGTCAATGAAACAAATGAATGCAAGTACAGTGAACCCTCGATAACTCGGACTAAAAGGGGGGAGAAGCTGTCCGAGTTATGATTTGTCCGTGTTATCGAGGGATGTCCGGGGTGGTGGGGTAATCAGTCATTAATCACAAGAAATGCGAAGAAATTAGTACGCTATTATTTATACAAGCAAAAGAGGCTGCAATAAATACTGTTTTGTACGTAACTATCGTAACAAGTTACGGAAGGGCCGTCATGCAATGGGAAAATTAACGTAATGTGGAGGACTATAAAAGAATGTCAAACAATGTGGGCAGTCATATCTTTATTTATTTTTTATGCTGCTACTTCTGGCTGATCCTTTTTATCTCTGTGCTAGAGGCTGGCACCAGGCTCCCTTCTATCACATAAAAGTTTTCATCTGGCTGGCGACAGCCAATGTGCACGTGTGAGAGAGATAAGAAATGATCGTTGGAGATAAGCTAGGGAGGTTGCGAGCGGAAGTAGTCAAGGTCAACCGGTACAGTCTCGTGCAATACAAACGCCGCACGTGACCACACACATCTCACACAAGATGTTTACATTGAAAAATTCCTTACGTCCGTATGTTACAGCGTAGGGGCAGCAGCCAACTGCTAGCCTGATTGTTACTTTACCCTCCTTCAAAGTTACAATGGTATAAAAATAATTTTCCTCGTATACATGAATAAAAACGGTACTGTAATTAACAATCCTCCTGGGTCACTGTACATATGTGAACATATTTTAACACTACTAATTTTAAAATTTAATTTTATGTATGTAAATTGCATCATAGAACACATAATTTACAGCTGTATTCTTACACAAATTGTCACATTACAAAGCAATAAAAATTTAATCATGTTCTACAGAGTTACCGTACTTACTCGCGTAATCGCCACATATTTTTGACCAAATTTTAGGCCCAAAAAATGAGGTGCGGCTATTATAAGGGGTTTTCAAAAAATTACCTTCTAATTTTTTTTTTTGGTGTAGAATATAACAAATGTACGTTTTTTCTATATTAACTTGTTCATGACGTGAACATTTCTTCTAAAATAAAGAAAAAGATTTTGTCGGTGTATACTAAAATGGAAAAATTAAGACTACAAAATCTTGTTAATCCATTCACGTGCGTCACTCAATGAAAATCGTTTAAAATTATACCGCATAAGACGTTTACATTTTACGGTCCATTACATGTGCGCTATTATTTCCCGTGAAGTAGTTTATAAACAAATCCGATTCACGCTTTAAACGTTACAACTCTCCGGACGCCGTTACGTTATCAACAGAGCATCATCAACAAGCGAGTGTGACTCATCGTGTCCGGCTTGGGCATGGATGTTGTTTTGTTCTTTCACCACCCACATCAGCTCTTGAAAATATTGTTGTTAAAGGGGTGTAAAACCTTCTCACCAATTTTTCTACATCGCAATGCAAAGCAATGATTTTTAATTTTTCTTTTTAATGTCCGGGACAATTTGTTTTGCAACCGTGAATTCATTGTACATACCAGAACAAAATAATTTTCCGTTTATGTGTCATTATAACCCGTAGTTACCGTCATTTCACAAGCACCACATTGAAATGTTTATTTACAACACTCGTGCTTGCCTTGCTCGCAGGACGAAGAGGGAGGAAAGATAAAGAAGTGAGAGGTCGGCCTGCTGCATTGCATCTTTACTCACGCGTCGCGCGCCTCGCTAGCTACATTTTACCACACGGAACTAGCCAGATATTTACTGTGGGATTATTAAAGGCTAAGTAGCGATGGACGACTTCGTTATAAAGTTTAATACTGTTCTAAAATATAATGTGATTAATTTAAATCCAACAGAAACAATTTTTATGCCTTTTAAGCAAAAAATAATTAATTAAAAATTATTAAATTTTTTTAAAAATCCTGTCTGAGTTATCCGAAGTCCGGGATATCGAGGTCCGAGTTATCGAGGGTTCACTGTAATTAAGACTGATTTATTTCTTAGACGCAAGAAAACTCCATTCGGATTACAATTGAAACAATGCGAGAATATGTTATAATCTATTCTGGCTAGCCGAGTGACATTTTGTAAACTCCTTATAGAATACAAAATTCTCGGTAGCTGGTAGGCCTCGCGAAGTTATTAGCGTACAGATGTAATAATTTTATCAAACTAACCTTTATTATAAAAGATTCTATACGACTGTAAGTAGCCGGAATTTGTGTGCCCACACATCATTGTGATTCAATTTAATAAAACTCTCTAGGCATAATTTCAAAAATCTCTTAATTTTAGAATTCAATGTGTATGTCATAAAAGCATTTAAACCTATTTGAAACATAAGGTTTTGCACTAAAACTGTGTACATCAGACATAATTTACAGCCAGAATGAATAACTATTTTTTTTTAATTTGCTGTACATGACAACCAAACGTAAAATGATACGAAACTATACGTTTATATCAAGTACACGATTATATCAATTATTTTCAACAAACGTTAATTGAAATGTTTGGTAAGTATTTGTATCATGCCACTAAAAAGTATTTCATAACAATGTGACAGCAGAAAACTTTAGTGCCAGTTGAGCAACCTTCAGCATGCCGCAGTCCCACAGAGTTTATTTGGTGGTGTTATAATTGTCCTTTACTTTTGATACTGTACTAAGGTAAATGTGAAAATCAGAGTTTAATAAAATAATGTGGTGTTATGACGACGTTTTGATTTAAAGAAAGCCACAAGTATAAGGTTACATACATCTAGGCTGGATTCTTACGTATGTCATTGTCATACATATGTATACAGTGTACAGTATATGTATGCATAATATTTTAGTGCACTTTTATCTACATTAAATTGTATTCGCAAGCACAAACGGTTGGTTTCAGTGTAACTTTATTTAAATTACACTCGTTGCTGTGTAGGCCATTCACCTCTACATTTCTCGGTATTTTTTATGGAATGTGTATTTTTGTGGTGTTTATTGTAATGTGTTAGTAGACTGTGGTGCAATACATTGTTTAATATATGCTGGTATGTTAAAGATAGCATTGCTGACGTGACAATGAGGAACAAATTGCGCGGCATTTGTATATACAAACAAGGGAAGGGCAGGCTCATATCTGTGCAGGGAAGTTACAGTGGAATCTGGTGCTCCAGGCGCATTTTGACAGGCGTTAAAAAACATTTTACTTTTCATAATTTTCTTTAAGCTAATTTCTCAACCATGTGACTGTTTGTGTATAATACTAGCGCTATGATGTTTGGAAATAGCAGCTGGCAGTAAAATAAAGTGCATGTCGCCCGTTCCTGAAATGTCACGTTTTCAACACGCGATTCAGAGTGTACACTGTTTACACGATTTCATGCAAGTTACTGTGACTTAAAATCTGTATTTTGTCTTCCAATATTTAGTATGTATATTTTTCATGTTACAGTTATTTTAGAAATGTGTATATTTCATGTTAACTATATTTTTGAAGTTGCGTATATTTAATATTACAGTGTTTTTTAAATTTTCTGTATAATATATCAGATTTTAACTCTTAATGTTATGAACTTTGCGATCGAAGAACGTGTTAACAACGTGTTAACTGACAATAGTGAGTATGCAGCTGACTGGGTGATGGTTCGTATTATCATAAGTAGTAAAATACATAGAGGCTGCAGTTTCGAACGGACGAATTTGAATTTCTTTGCATATCATAATGCAAACTAATTCACGCTAGTAGTGCGAAATATTTATAGATTTAAATTCTTCACATGTATGCTATGCAGGAGTGATATTTTATTATTGAAAGAAATATTAAGCTTTCTCCTGACGGTTGTTTTATTATTGTAAAAACCTTTAACAATTTTTCCCGAGTGTTTTTTTAGTATTATAAAATATTTCATTCTTTCCCTGCCTCATGAATTATTTACGTGTTTGCAAGAAAGTTAACGCAATTGCCACATAATAGATAAATTAAATGTGCAATTTGTTGTATTATCTTTTAATTGTACAATGGGGAACAAGCATGTTAACTTCTATGGTAGGCCAAACACACACAATCATGTGGCTGGTTCCGTATTGTTCTAGAAGGTATGTTACATTCTGTAACTATCTGGATGGTTCCACATTATTGTCACAGATTCTTTTACTCTGTGGAATTATTTGGATGGTAGTAGACATATCCTAACAAATACAGTTCTGTAAAAATATCAGAATATTTGAAATGTTAATACAACCTGTTTAATTCAAAAGTGGAAGTTCTCCTTTACAGGGAAGGTACTAAGTACTCAATGATACTGATAAACAACGAAAAAATTTAAATTTTTGAGATTGGCTTTTTTTTATTTGAAAAAAAAAAATACATGGCTGAAGCAAGAAAATTTGAGTACATATTTCAAAACATAATGTACAATTTGAAAGAGAAAAATATCATCTTTAAAATTAAGAAAATCGCAACAATATATCTTTAACTGTTCCACTTCCACATTTTTGTCGAAAATTGCATGGGACCGTGAAACCATCTTTGTCAGCCTGTATTTCGGGCCAAGAATATTTTTTTGGAAAAACCAAAAAATATGTCTTTCTTACTTTTTCCTGAATTTTAACTGAAGGTCTTCTTATATATTAGACCTACGTGGGGAAGAAAATGTGCCGAACATAAATACCCAGCTGGAAAGTATCATGGCTGCAGGTGACGCTACTGCTGAAATAATGCAAGACACGCAACTCTGACAAAGTAGCGAGTCTTTAAAAGTGTGACACCAATCTGTATCTACTGTCTACTGTGTCTCCTACAACAGTTTTGACTACATTGAGGAAGTGGCCAATGCAGTGTCTGCCTGCACTTTGATTGACTATCAACAAAAGCAGCAGTTGTACATCACGTTAGTGCTACACGAACCCAACTTTTTGGAAATTCCAGGACGAAACCAGCTATATAAGGCTATAATTAAGGTATTAAGGGAGAACCATTTCATAAGAAAGCTTATCATATACCCAAGAAATTTTGAAAGGAAGCAGAGGCTTACCTCAAGTTTATACTCAAATGGAATATCATTTGTAGGGATGCTAGCCCATATGCCAGTTCCATGGTCTGTGTAAGGAAAAGGATGGCTCAGTGCATCTCTGCCTTGATGTCAGGTCACTAAACAAGGTGACAGTGAAAGACTGAGAGGAGGAACCTGTACAAACACGATATACACTCCGTCTGTACTAAGGTATTAGATTCTTAACCACTCTAGACATAAAATGTGTCTACTGGCAAGTGCAGCTGGAAAACGACACGCAACAGTATACAGCAGATTTGTTAACAGTTTGCCTTTGACGTGATGCCATTCCGCCTGTGCAATGTTGTCACAGAGTTTACTCAATGTCTAGACAAGACCTTAGAAGAAGCGTGTAAGCCTTTTGCAAGGAACTACGTCGAAGATATTTGAGTAACTTCCGCATCATTCAAAGATAATTTACAACAGTTACGTGTAGATATTACTAAGTTGGAACAGGCTGGCATCACCATCAAGATTAGGAAGTCACTATTTTTTGGATGAAGTTCCATTATCAGGCCATATTTTAACCCCAGTGAGAACAAAGACTTCTCCTGACAAGTTGCAATCCATAGTGGATTTTCCTACACCACAGAACCAAAAACCATTACAGAGATCTTCTCGGAGTTATTGGGTTCTATTGAAATAATTCACATAAAATCTGGGCCATTGCAGTACTTTTATTCAAGCTCTTGAAGAAAAGGAAAACTTGGATTTGGAAAAACCAAACATCAGACGGTGATGCAACAGCTTAGGGCGCGGTCTACCGCAATATTCATCATCATTATTTTATTTTGTATTTGTACCAGATACTTTTTTCTCTTGTTTTAGACACAAAATGTGACTAAATTTAGCTCTTATGAAATTTATTTATCTCTCATAGTTTTCAAGTAATGGCATGTTAAAGTCATATATTTTATGTTTCTGTTTTAAAGACTACACTAAAACCAACCGATATACCAAACTCAAAAAAATCACAGTGAATAAAGACATTGCAGGCTACAATGACATGCTCATAAAATTAAAGAATAAACATTATTTGTATTTTTAAAAAAATTATTGGACTTTTTAACTTTTTATTTTTAGTTTCAGCAATTTTTCAAAAATTCAAATAATATTTATTCTTTAATTTCATGAGCATGTCATTGTAGCCTGCAATTTCTTTATCCACTGTGATTTTTTTGAGTTTGGTATATCAGTTGGTTTTAGTGTAGTTGTTAAAACGGAAACATGCAAAAATATGCTTTTAACAAGCCATTACGCTTAAACTATGAGAGATAAACAAATTTCACAAGAACCAAATTTAGTCACATTTTGTGTCTAAAATAAGAAAAAAAATTTCTGGTACAAATAAAATATAAAAAAATGGTGATGAAAATTGCGATAGACTTCGCCCTTGAGAGTTAGTCGACCGTAGCTTTTTTTTTACATTTGAGGCACGGAAACGGGGAAGGCTATAAGTTGAATATAACCCGTGCGTCAAGCACCTTATCGTCTCTAGGCGCAGAGTACTAAACTAGCGTGCAGTATTTACGTAGTAACTGTTTTTCAACGGGACTTCAAGCGGTGACCCTATAATTTTATTTGTGGAAAGTATGTGGTAAAGTCCAATGCAGATTTCTATGATTTTGTTTTACGATTACGGTTGATATTTTCTTGGCTACAGCAACGTGAAAAAGTCATTTTTAGCACTTTTGAGGAGCTTTATAATCATGTTTTTAATTATCGGACTGCATTTTTTAAATCATAGGGACTTAATTTTAAGTGTGTTTTCTTTTCGTAGATAAACGCATTACAAACATTTTTAGTAACTATGCATGAAAAACGACTATAAGTACCACGCTACAGCACGTCTCACGCGTCCGGTCCACTAACTCTTAAGCCATTTTTCTCAGACCATGTGATCAACCCCTCAGTACAAGGTCGAGAATTTCTGCTGTATACGGACACGTCAGCATATGCCCTGGGATGTAAGTTAGCTCAACTTGAAGACACCGGTACGAAGAAGACAGTCGCCATGGCCAGCAGAACTTTGAAAACTGCAGAACGCAACTATACTGTAACAGAGAAGGAAGCGTTAGCTATAGTATGCACGTTGCATAAATTCCAGGACTTACTCCTAAGAGAAAAAAGTCAAGCTCCTGACTGACCATCAAGCTCTCACCTGTCTGAAAGCCAGCAGAGTTTTAAGGGACCGTCTAACTTGCTAGAAGTTACTCCTAAAAGAAAACCACGTTGAATTGACTTACATTATGGGTAGTGACAACGCGCCCGCTGACTACCTCAGTAGAATACCTGACGAAGAGCACCAGGGAATTTTACGTCTTAAGTACAGTCCCTGCTGTACTCAAGAATAGCACGAATCTAAAGCAACTGATATCTGACATGCCTCTCAAGCAAAGACAAGATGAATTTTGCAACAAGGTTAAATCAAAATTAGCTTCTGCTGTCCCTGTAGATAAACTGCATCAGATCTAGTATGTGGATCCAAACCAAGCATTATTTCACCATAGTGATAGTGATAAAAATTTCAGTGAGTACTAGTGACCAGTAATTCCGTCCTGCCTAGCCTATGCTATCACTACTGAAATTCATCAGCGGTTATGCCACTTAGGTTCATCTTAGCTGTACGAGACTCTTAAGTGAATTATGTATTGGCCTAACAAGTTCAAGACAGTCAAGGAAGTGACTGCCTCCTGTGACCTTTGTCAAAAAACAAAACACCTACAAGAATATCTTCAGGGCCAACTTCAGTCTATCCTACTCTCACAACCATTACAGCTAAATTCTGTAGACATATTCAGACCTTTGCCTAAGTCTAAGGCAGGAGTAAAATATATTATTGTAATATCGGATATATTTTCTAAAAACTTTAAACTCTACGCCATTGTGGAGGCTAACACTAAAACACTTCTGAACAAGGTGATGTCATTTATTTCAGAAGTAGGAAAGCCTGAATGACTATTATCTGATAAAGGAAGCCAGTTTACAAGTGATTTTTGGCCACGTGAACTGAAAACCCTGAATGTCAAGCCTACTCAAATACCTGTATGACACCCACACAGAGTAATCCTGTGAAGCGGAGTATGAAAACTCTCAGTACAATGCTTCGTATACTCTACCACGATGCTCAGCAAAGTTAGAGGAATAAACTACAGTTAGTAGAAATTGTGCTAAACCACAGAGTACACGCTACAAGTTCCCCCCTCCACATTATAATGAATTGCTATGCTGAAGCACTGGACTTACCTACAGTCATACCCAACTTAACTGCAGAGCTACCTCAAGAAGATCCGGACAAGTTAAGACAGGAAGGGCAAGACCTTGTCACATCCAGGTAATATACCGCAGCAGAAAGTCAAAGAAAGTATCAGAAACTAAGCAAGACAAATGAATTTAATGTACGAGATCTGGTACTAAAGTGAACCAGTCCTGTAAGTTCACTCCACCAAGAAATTGTTCTTGATTTTCGTAGCACCCTTCGTCATGACTGCAATGATACATCAGAATTGCAACGAATTACAACACCCTGATGGTAGACAATCAGGCATGTATAACATTACTCAGTTGAGGCTCTATGTACAACCGAACATTTAATTAATATACATCTATAGTCTGAGATAGGTATTGCAAGAGTATAACATCTGTATTGTTGTAGGCCACTACGAGATTATAATTATTTTTGCTGTGATAACTGCATATCAGTGAGTGTTCGACTTGATTTAATTTTTTGTTAAGAAGTTTACGAGGAGTTGACATAAGATGTTTATGCCAAAGGTATATTATGTTGTGGACAGCCGGTATTTGCAAGTGTAGCTGATGAGACACGTTTATGTGAGGTAGTATACGATTTTACATTTACTGTGTACGCTCAAATTCAACATAACAGATTCTTCAAAACGCCTTCGCTTAGTCGCCTAGCAAGAATTTTGCAACTAAGTTTACTGTCGAACTTAAGGAGTATGCTACTTGACATGCCTATATTCATGATGTATTACGATTTCCATGAGTATTGATAGAAAATGCATTTCACACCAAAAGAGTCTAAGAGATACTAAGAAATTTTCTATCAGTTGGTCATGATACTATTTGAACTACCCAGGTCTATTGGGATGTGTAAAACAATAATATGTGTTTACTGTAAAGCACTTGTACGAGTTCCTATGTTTTAATAGTGAAGTATTTACAGTTTGAGACTTAATTCAAGGAAGGTTTGATTATGTAATTTATTTTGCTTTAATTGGGATTTTTTGATTTTGTTGAACCAATGCTGCTGATCTGATGAAACATCCTACTTTTAGCTTGAGTATATTCCTGAAAGCATTACACAACACTTCACATGAGGCTTTGTCGTTCACACAACGAATGTAATAAATTAAATTTGAGCTTTGTAGAATTATGCAAGACTGATGTTAAATGTGATTTGTGTTTATGTTACTTTGTCTCTTCGTGTATCATTGTGTTTGAATGTTCAGGTTTGTTTACTTTTCATTGTTGCATTTATGGATAGTGTAGGTTCCTGAGCACTACATTTCCAAATACTGATGAGGAATTTGAGGTAGTATTACCTCCATAACGGTCAAAACCATTAGATGAAGCTAGAGTCTTCTGAATTTTACACTGCACGCTTGAGTAGCTAGGGCTAAGTTGGGATAGTTGTACTACCTTTTCTTGCTCCAAAGTGTTGGCATATGGTGGCAATATTCAATATTCGCCATAGAACACAACTTCGGCTTCAGAAGAAGAAGACACATTAAAATTAATGGATTATGTGAACACATTAAAGACTAGAAATTGATTATACTTAAAGATAGTTAAAACAGTTCAAATATTTTACGTTTTTGTGACGCCAAGTAGTAGATTGTTTGAACTTTACTTTACAAACACATTAAAACTTAAGTGAAAAGTTTAATGAGTCACGTAATGACACTTAAAAAAGTCACAGTAGTGAATAACCTGATAAATTATATAGTTGAATATAGTGTGAGTGATATTTCACGTGTGATTTATTTGATAACAATGAGAACATGTAACCGCCACACACCGCAGAAGTAAACAAGCCAATCATCATATTGCATGACGGTAGTCATATAGCAGCAAAACTTGACGAGCGTCAGGTTACTGCCAACTTTGTGGTAGCTGAACTGCTGCCAACTTTATGAGACTTCACTGCTGCCAACTCTTCACTTACAGTGTGCTATGTGAATCACACATGGACTCCATGAACATGTAACCTTTTAGCAGGAGAGCGAGACTCTCGAACGTATCTGTCCATGTAACAATTGATAGACCTAGATAAATAGCAGGTGGGGCAATCTGTAATAGTATTACAGTCAGATATAGATTTAAATTAGTATTTATTCTTAATTGGACACTGCAAGATGATGAACTTTGATTTTATGGAATTGTTCATTTAATTGTTTTTAACATTGAAATTTCAGCGCTATTTAGAAAGCTAATTAACTACTGTTGCCACCAAACGACTTGAGCTCTGGCCTCCCAAGTCCCAGTTTTCCCCCACTCTGCGCTCTGGCCACCCTCTTCTGGCTTACAGGGTCACCCCTCCCGTCTCAAGATTGACTGCTGAATAGCGTACTACGCATTCTGAAAACATTTACATCCTCGGTCCTAACAAAAAAAATTAAATATGTTTATCACTAACCTCAGTAGGGGTTGTTGTTGACAATGGCTTACAGTACCCGGAATTCTGAGTTTTATGTTAATTCTAAAGCATAAGTGTACTTGTTATGATAATGGTTTGTAAAACTCGATAAAAAAAAATTATATTCCGTGGCAAGAAATCATGAAGTCAACGAGAAGTCAAGAAATAAGTACATTTATCATAACAATAAATAAATTTTGGGATAAATAAAAAGTAAACAAATTTCTGCAAAAACAAAATTAGGGATATGTTTAGTTGAACAAGATTCCGTGGTGCTGTAGTGGTCTGAACACTCGTTTTCTGCTTAGCGGTCCGGGTTCGATTCACTGCGATTCACTATAGAATTTAGGTATTTCGGAAACGTGGTGGACGTTAGCATTGGCTGGCGAGTTTTACTGGCGTATTCTAATTTACGCCACTGTCGCATTCTGTAGCTGATTAATGCCTCATACCGCCTTCTCAAGCTCTCTAAGCACCAATGTTTAGCGCTAACCTAAATCTCTCCATTTCATTAAGTTTAATAGGTATATATAAAATATATTAAACATATAAAAATAAACCTATAAAACAAATGAAAAATTATCATCATCGTTTGTAAAGTAGATTATAATATTCATCACTAACCAATAACTTTATATATATAAACATAAATACGTATATAATATACATATATATATACATTTATATATATACGTATATATATTATATACATAGCCTACACATTAGTAGTGAGCTGATAATATTTGCTTTAATTGAAAAATTTCTTTGTACACCTGATAGGAAGTTCAGTCATCAAGATTTTGAATGACAAAGCTGCTAGTTGAACTGACTCCGCAACAGGATATGTAGCTACAGGTGTCCATGCGACTACGCCTGGGCCTTATTTACAGTCCCAGCAAAGTTGACATTGTGGGGTAGTTACAGACTTCTATATATTAGAGGGTAATCAAATGAAATACGCAGTTTACGTGGTATGAAGACTCAGGCCCGTATCTATAGACCTCTTTCGAATGACAACCAACTGCTCGTCAATGATTTCTCTATGGGGATAGCAGTTGGTTGTCGTTCGAAAGAGGTTTATAATATCGGCCCTTATTTCTCCCCAGCACAACCATTGGTGATGGTGCCCTCAATAACATACTTATTTTTCAAAACCTTCACTTGAAGTTAAGTGCCAAGTGCCATTAGGCAGTTTTTGCGGGATATTGTTTTGCAGAAATATAAACTTATTTTGTGTCCCAACCTTAAGGTTAGTGAGATTGTATATGCGGGATGACGCTGTCGAGAAACTTAAGTGGATAGTAGACAGCAATACATTTTTACTACTATTGAATGACTTCATCCAAATTGCACTAATTTAATCTGTTTTGAAGTTTTTATGTGTCAGAATTGCACATTTGCACATCTTTAATGGCATTTCAGTCAAGAACCTTCGGAACAATAGACTGGAGCTACAAACAACTGTGCTACATTACGTCGAAATTATTCAAGAAAACTAATTTTAAAAAATAATACTTTTGTAGACTTATGGCAGTTGTACAACAACGATAAAACTGTACGTTAGAACGAAACTCCAGGATAATTTATTTCTAGCTGGTCGTACTTGCTTTTCCGGATCGTCTGCAATGAAAGTTTACAAACTAAGTTTTCTTCTTAATAGTTAAGTTATCTTATAAAATAAAAAAACTTGCGTTAAATTCTTTGGGTACTTATCTTACGTAAGCATCATTCTGATGCGAACACTATTTCAATATCTTAACAAGTTAGATAACTATCATCGGCTAATTGAAAACAAATTTTATGCCTTTTCGCTTCTTTAGGTGTCAAATTTCGAAAATCTTAATTTAAAACCTAAAGTATTTGTTCAAGAATCCAAGTGAAGTGAAAATCATGACGATATCTCGTTCAGTCGAAGCAAAATCAATCATTCATTAAAAATTACATATAACCCCTGTACAGTACTGAGTGTTCGAATTTTGAAATATCTGAAAATCATTTTGCTGCCACTCCTGAAGGAAAAATAATCTGAACATTTCAATGGGTTTGAGAAGATTTATCTAAAACACATTCCAGGAATTTTCATCTCCTGGGAGAATGATTTTCGATAAACCCTTTAATCACATTTTAGACTACTTTACGGGTGTCCCTTACACAATAAAAAATAACTCGACAATAGCCCGCTGGGTTCAAGATATATCGAAGATTAATTGAAAAAACATTTCATCACTTTTCACCCCTTTTCACCTCCTTAGGTGAGGAATTCCGAAAATTCGTGAAATTACTTTACAACTATTTGAATAAGCACAAGTCTTAAACAAATATCATGTCCATATATAAATATCAATTTGGTCAATCTCTCTCTCATATATATATATATATATATATATATATATATATATATATATATATATATATATATATATATATATATAGACACACACAGGATCATCGAAAAAGAATGATACAATTTAAAAAAAATCATAACTTCGGAACGTGTCGATCAATTGGGTTGATTCTTGCTTTAAAAGAAAAAGAAAGAATGAAAGTTTTTGTCACCTTAAAATGATTGTATGTGTGCTCCATTTGTAGCTCTGCAAATGTCCAGGCGATATTCTATCTCCATCCATGTACTCTGGAGCATTGTTGGCATCACTGTCACAATGGCCATGGTGATTCGTTGACACAAATGCTGCAAATCTTGTATCTTCTCAGCATAAACAATGTTCTTGACATAGCCCCAAAAAAAGAAATCGAGTGGAGTCAGATCGGGACTTCTAGGTGGCCAAGGAATAGGGCCACCCCTTCCCATCTAACCATTTGGAAACTGCGTGTTCAGGACATTGCGCACGGCAAGGCTCCAATGCGGTAGTGCGCCATCTTGCTGGAATATCACGTTACTTCCAGTTTGTTGTTCAATATCCTCAATCTGAGGGAATACGTATAGCTGTAGCATGTCTAAATAAATGTTGCCGGTGATCGTTTTTTCGGCGAACACAAAAGGCCCTACAACTCGATCGTGCATCAAACCACACCACACATTAACTTTAGGAGAGTCACGAACGTACTAGTAGTAGGAAATAGACAGAGTTGGCACAGAGGCTTGAGGGTGAGGAGCAGAGGAGACTCGGCCGCCATTTTGGATCGGTCCGCCGCCATTTTGTTTTGCATGAGACGGCCATTTTGTCATGTGTCATGTGACGTCATGTCATGTGTCATGTGACGTCATGTCATGTGTCATGTGACGTCATGTCATGTGTCATGTGACGTCATGTCATGTGTCATGTGACATGTCATGTGTCATGTGACGTCATGTCATGTGCAATGTGACATCATGTCATGTGTCATGTGACATATGACATGTGACACATGTCATGTGACATATGACATGTGACATCGCGACGTCCATCTTGTTATCGACTCACGTCGTCCATCTTGTTTCGGCTGTCAGTTGTTGACGGGAATTTTTTTCCCTCAGGAGGGAATTTTTCCCTCGAAATTTCCCTTATTCAAGGTTAAGACTGGTTCCACCATTTGCTGCTAGGCGGCGCTGCAGTCAGCATCCGCCATGTTTGTTTCAATGCTTACGTCGTGAGAGTGCTCTAGTGTCGCTGTTGCTGTTAAGGGCGAAGTCTTTTGTATTTGTGTATGGGAAAATGAACCTTATGATTTTTTTTTAACTGAGACTACACTAAAAAATCCAACACCGTTGGTTGGATCCGAACTTGCAATCTTTGTGTCAGCAAACATACGCTCTAGCCGACTGAGCTACAGATGCATTGGCGAAAGTCGTTCTTTAAATGAGGTATATATAAAAATAACTTTTATTATGCTAACACGAGTTTATATAACATTATTTCTTATGGCATAGTTTCTTTATATATTTATATTTAAAAATTTCTAAAATACTATTTTTTAAAAAATCATTACTTATAGTTACTTCTCAATAGGAGTGTTATATAGAATGTTTTTTTAGGCATAGACATGTCTCATAGCAAAGGCATGCCTTATAGCATAAGAACTTTTTTTTGCGCGTACGCACATAAACAGTAAGCATGCACATAAGCGTTAAACACGCATGCACATAAGCGATAAGCACGCACACATATAAGCAGTAACCACGCACGCATGCACGCACGCATGCATACAAGCACGCACATAAGCAGTAAGCACGCAAACACAAGCACGCATGCACATAAGCAGTATGCACGTACGCACACACAAACAAGCATGCATATAAACACACACGCACATAAGCATGCACATAAACATAACGATTATTATTTCCAAACTGTTAGTCATATGCCAATGAAATTTAAAAAAACAAACATGCTTAAACGAAACTTCAAAGCAGGCAAATGAATCATTTTTATATGATTCAAATAAATGCACGAACGAAACCCCAAAGCGGGCAATTGAATCATTTTTATATGATTCAAATTAATGCATGAACGAAACCCCAAAGCGGGCAATTGAATTATTTTTATATAATTCAAATAAATGCACGCACGAAACCTCAAAGCGGGCAATTGAATCATTTTTATATGATTCAAATTAATGCACGCACGAATCCTCAAAGCGGGCAGTTGAATCATTTTTATATGATTCAAATTAATGCACGAACGAAACCCCAAAGCGGGCAATTGAATCATTTTTTATACTATTCAAATAAATGTATGCACGAAACCTCAAAGCGGGCAATTGAATCATTTTTATATGATTCAAATAAATGCACGCACGAATCCTCAAAGCGGGCAATTGAGTCACTTTATATGTAATTCAGAAAACTTTGACGAAACCTCACAGCGGACAGTTGATTCATTTTATATAATTCAGAAAACTTCGACGAAACCTCAAAGCGCGCAATTGAATAAATTTTATATGATTCAATTAAATGTACGCACTAAACCTTGAAGCTAGCAATTGAATTATTGTATATGATTAAAAATAACCTCAAAGCACTCGATTTAATCATTTATGTAGGATTAAAAAACCTCAGTGCAGGCAATTAATTTATGTAAATTCAAAGCGAGCAATTGATTCATGTACGTGTGATTAAAACAATCCGCAACGAAAAGTCCCTTGCCATCGACTGGCTGGAAGTAGTAACTATTTCCGCTCTACGAAACCTCAAAGCTGTGGCAATTGAATCATTTATATATGATTCAAAAATTCGCAACGAAAATGCACCGTGTCATCGACTACCTAAAAGTATTAACCATTTGAAACAATACTTAAGAGACGACTGTAAGTATTATGACTATGAATTAAAATTAAACATGAATTTGATATATCAACAATCAGCAGAGCTAAAAAAGTAAAATTATAAGTAATGGCAATTTTTTTCACAATATTTAAAAACATTTGAAGGATGCAAGCAACCTACCTTCTTGCAGCAAACACTCTGACGGAGCCTGTTCCTCGACGTCCCTCGAGAATACATCTCTGGGAAGAAACTGTCTGCTGTGCGGCTCCAGGTAGTCGCATTGCAATGGCCGCCCGCCCCTGTGGAGGTCATTAACCTGACAGAACAGTTACACCTTGCTCTGTTCAGAAACGACAGCAAAAATATTTTTTTTTGTGGAGAAGTACCATGAATTTTTATTACCTTGTAAATAATGTACGTAATAGTAAAACGACTGTAACACTGTACAAAATTAACCCCAAATAGTACGTTAGTTTAGCATTCCAAGCAAAGCTGTGTTTCAGTTTAGTTGACTAGTAATACTTATTGCAGACGCCATCTGCACTTTAGTTTGTACGCATTGTGTGTAATAAAATAACGGACATTATTAATAGTGATGTTTAATTTCATTTTCATATTGAGCTTATTTAACATCATTGTCGCTGTAGGTGTTGAGGTAAGTATTATACAGTTGAATAGTAAATCCACATCTGTACAAAGCCATTGTGTCTAAATGTAGCTGAAATGTGGGGGCTTCGTAAGCCACATTGTGCGACCATATTAATGCCTTTATAAATTATTTAGGAAACAAATTCGAGTGTTCTACTGCTAACAAGTAAAATAAAACCTGACGACGGAATCAGCACCGCTCATTGAAAACAAGTATTTGTAGCATAACAAGCTGTACGGTAACTGTTACATTATGGTTGGCTCAAACACGTCAATAGCCTCTGTGGAGAATCTCAAATTGCTTCGTTGAAATTACCATTAACATTTTATATTACTTATTTTGATTCAACCATTCTCTGTGTTTCTAATTCGACATACACTGCTGTGACGAATAATTGCTACATTACGGTTGGTTGGAAAAAAGATACTTGGCTAGTATTTTTGGAGATCTTTTCTATTAAACTGTACTTGATATATTTTGAATTGACCCAGCTCTGTGTGTAATTTAACATACAAGGCTGCTGTAAATAATTGCTAAATTACAGTTGGTTCAAACAAATAGCTAGTTTCTGTGGAAAAGTTCATTTTCTATTACACTATACGTTATTTATTTTGACATAATAACGCTCCACGTATAATTTAAAACTCTCGTCTGCTGTGAATATTTGTAATATATTATGATTAGATTAATGCCATTGC